>PVIR01006167.1:0-67656 GCA_004026965.1 Petromus typicus | reverse complement strand
TCTAAATTTTCTTTTCTGTGTAACTGATTAAATTTTTTCAGAATTTATATCTGTTTGTCACCAAATTCAGCATAAGGATATCATCTTTCAAATTAGGTCTTTTATTGTCAAGCGCTTATTCTATCCAAGGTAGCAAGATTAAATAGGGACACTAAGCCTATTATTAACATTTTAGGGAAGCAGAAATTGATGGCTGTTTTGGTCTATTGCAGGACAGTTGTTTTTGAAACTTCTGTCATGCCTCAGCAAATGTTTTATGTGTTGTAGATGAAGTGGTGGAAAAAGGATCCCATCTTCTTGAAATTTAGATTTCTAATAATACATATACATTAAAATCCAATAAGTAATAACTATTCTGACAGCCTTTGAAATAAGGGAGATAATAAAATAAAGAGACTGCCTAAGAGTATGTAGCTCTTTTAGAATAATCTAAAAATGCCTGTCAGAAGAGATGACATTTGCTATCTCTTATGTCAATTTTGCACTCTTATGCTGAGGAGCCTATCACGTAGGAAGTAAAGAGGGGCATTTCCGGTCAAGGGCAGAAGCAATGGATAGCAAATGTAATTTGAGCACAGTGAAAAAGCAAGAGGTGATGTAGAATGAGCATGGAGAATAAAGGCTTTTCCTGTTAGGAACTTGTTTAGTTTAGTTTGAATATATTTCTTACTGATTATCTTACAAGATACATTTCATACACCCTCTGGAAAGATGGGCACAGCTGGTTCTATCTATGTGTCTCAATTACAAATTGGTGACATAATTATTTATTGAATAATATCTTATGGAGGTTTTGTCTGACCCTCTTAGAATGGAATCACAGCTTAGTATTCTTCAAGCTGCAAATATCAAAGATAAATAGTACTATGTTGATATTTGTTGGAGGAAAATACGTTTTTGAATTACTTTGTTGAAAGTGAGATGCATTTCATAGTTAGAAAAATTACAAAAAGTCAAGCTGCCAACATGAGAGAGAGAGAGTAAAGTAATGAATTTGTGTTCCAAAGTCCTGGTGCTGACCTGTTCAGATGACCTAGAGTAGAGAGAATCCATTTGTCCAATAACTCATTTGTTTCAGGTTAATTAAATCAGTCTATACCCTGGAGTTCTTCCTTCTTTTATTATTTTAATGTTCTGAGGTAATCTGGGAACATGGGTGGTTTAATTAATGAAACAATTTTAACAGTAGCTAACATTTATTAAATATTTAGAATATAGCAGACATTTTCCTAAGCATATGCATTTCTCATATTTAAATCTCTTAAAGCTCCATGAGAAAAGTATCATGAGTATCCTAAATGATAGAACTCATAAACAGAGACTTGGGAAATTAGTTTATCTCTGGTCATAAAAGTAGTAAATGGCAGAATTAAGGCTTGAAACCAAACATGTTGGATGTGTACTTTACTTTCACTCTGTCATGTTAAATAAATTGGCCATTGCAAAACCTGTGGAAATCTTCTATGTATTTTACATTTGGAAAAATAAAATCAGATAAATACAAAGGCGCTATATGTGGTCATGATCATTATTTATATTTTTGGTTTCTCAGATGAAAATACATATTATTTAATTTTATGGATGTTATTTATTTTATTCTAAACTGTGGATTCAAGGTTCATCCATTTTCCTACAAATGACTTCAAGTTATCCTTGTCTGTAGCAAAACAGTACTCTACTGTGCACAAATACCACATTTTCCTCATCTTCCATCTGCTGATGGCCCTGTAGGATTCATGGAAGTCTTAGAGATTATGAAGTGTGCTGCTATAAACATGTGCTAACATGTATCCCAGTAGTATTGCAGCATTTATCACTGACTTTTTTGGAAATATGTCTATCAGGATTAATGGAATTTCTATTCTTAATTTATATGAGGAATTTCTATACTCATATCCATAGTGGTTGTACTGGTTTACATTCCTACCAGCAATGTAAAATGGTTTCTTTTTCCCTGGAGCTTCCCAGACACTTATTTACTGATTGATATTGCTTGATTGACTGATTGATTGATTTTATGATGATGGTCATTCTTTCTGGAGTAAGGTGGAACCTCAGTGCTACTTTAACTTGAATTTCTGTAACAGTTAGAGATGGCAAACACGTTTGCATGTGTTTATTATCCATTTATACTTTTGAAAAGTGACTACACATTTCAGCTTCCCATTATCGACTGCATCTCTAATTTTGCAGAGTATAGTTATTTTGAGTTCTTTATGTGTTTGAATACTAATCCTCTGTGGGAGCTACAGCTGGCAAAATATTTTCCCATTCTGTAAGATGCCGCTTCACCCTGTTGACCACTTCCTTTGCTGTGCAGAAGTATTGTCTTTTCCATTTGTTGTTTCTCAAAATTATCTTTTATACACTTGGGGTTGTATTCTGAACGTTTTTGCCTGTGTCGATGACTCCAATAATTTTAACTATTTTATGTTCCACCAGGTTGTGTTTCATTGTTAATACTTAGATCTGTATTAGTTCTTGAATATTTAAACCACTTTGATTTTAGTTCTGCATTTGTTGAAACAATTGGGTTAAGCTTTAGTCTTCGGATGAGATAGCCAATTTTCACAGTACTGTTTGATATAGTAGATTTTTCCTGCAGTATATTCATATCAGGTTTTCGTCAGGGAATAGGAGGTTGAACGTGTCTTGCTTCTGGACTGTTTGTTTTGTTTCCTTGATTCAGATGACTGTTTTTCTAGTTCTTTTTCTTTAAATATATATCATTGGACTATAATCATATTCTTCATTGAGAATATGTTTCTGTCCATGATGTTTGTTGATTCTCATTGTTTTCCCATTTCCCTGCTTCACTTCGGCCTCTCCATCCCCCACATACAGGAGCTTTATTTCTATTTTTTCTTTCACATTTTTTCTTTCCCTTCTTTGCTTTCTCCTATCCCCAGTTGCCCCACCCGGTTGCCCTTTCCCTTTGAGTATTTTCTTCCTATTTCACAATATATCTCATATATTTGGACTTCATTGGCACTTTCAGTTTCTCACACAAAAGAAACAGTATTTACACTTGTCTTTTAGTTATTTCACTTGTGAGTAAAGCCTCAAGGTGCAAACATTTAGCTATCTATTTACTATTCCTTATGGCTGAGTCTTACTCCATCTAAAAAAAAAAATCTGGTTTATCCAGCACCAGCTCATGGGATTTGGGGCTGTTTCCAAGATTCAGCAAAACTGAGCTGCTTTAAACATAGATGAGTGCATGTCACAGCGGTATGATGGTTTTAATTCTTTTCTGAACATACCCAGTAGGGAAATGGGATCAAATGGGACCTCTAATCCTTGTTAGATTCTTTTTTTCTCCCCGGCCTTAATAGCATTTGGTATTGATTGATTTCCTGATAATATCCATTCTTTCTGGAGTGAGATGAAATCCTGGTGTTCTAATTTGTATTCCTTGAAAGACTAGTGATAGTGAACATTTTTTCATATATTTACTTGATGTTTGTACTTCTGTATCTGAGAAATATCTATTAAAATTTCCTTTTTTCAGAGTACAGTACTTTCCAGTGTACAGATCTTTCACTTCTTTTGTTAAATTAATTTCTAAGTATTGCATTTTATGGGGATACTATGAAAGAGGTGGTTTCCTAATTTCTCTCTCATTGAGTTTTTTATTTATGTACAGGAATGAGATTGATTTTTGAGCACTGATTTTGTGTCCTACTGTTAGTGAATTTGATTATTCATTCACGGAGTCTTTTGGGTATCTTCTATGTAGAGGAAACTGTAATTTGCAAATAATGACAATTTAACTTCTTTGTTTCTATACATATTGCTTTTCTTTCTTTCTCTTATCTAGTTGCTCTGACTAATGTTCACAGAATAACACTGGCCAGAAGTGGAAACAGTGGGTGCAATCATTTCCTTCTTGATTTTAGAGTGAAAGCTTTCAGATTTTGCCTGTGATGTGATGTTGACTGTTGGATTTTCATAGATGCCTTTTATCAGATTGAGTAAGGACCTTGTACTCTAGTTTTTTAACTGTAATTTTATAATAATATTCAAAATCTGCAACTGTGATATCTCCTGTTTGGTTCTTTTGTAGCTCAGGACTGCTTCTGCTCTTCTAGATCTCTTTTGGTTTGATAAGAATGCTAGCATTATTTTATTTTGTTCTGTAAGCAGTGTAGGTAATTTTATTGGCATTGCAATCAGTTAGGGGAACATGGGCATTTTGACAAGGTAGGTTCTACCTGTCTATTTTCTAATGTCCCACTGACTTTATTTCCTTTTTCACAGCACTGGTTTAGACTTTAGAGATCTGTCACTCTGTTCATTAGGTTAATTCCTATGTATTTTATTTTCATTGGTTTGATTGTGACTGGTATTATTTTTCCAACTTCTGCCTCTGTAAATTCATTGTTGGCATAGTGGCTAATATTTTGAGTACTATGTTGAATGAGGGAAATAAAATTATATGAAAATAAAATTGTGATATAAATTCTAATTTGAACTCTGAAACTTGCTGACAGAGTGACCAGAGACGATTTGCTTTTGATTTCAGAGCCTTTAACTTGCTGACATGTGGCCCAAAGAATCCTATTCTATATGCTTTATCAAATGTAATGCACATGAAAATTTCAGACACATTTTTCAGTGCAGAGATTAAATTAAGTTTTAGTTAACTTTCTTTGTATCTTTCATTTAGTTTACCTACATTTTTTATTTTTCTAAATTAGTGTTATTTATCTACTTCCTGAATCCATTCCAGTTTGATTACTAAGTCCATCTTCATTTTACCAAATAATCCACATTTCTTTTTCTTTTGCTGATCTTTTCATTTCAAAATTGGAATCAAATAAATCAAACATTAGGTGGGCTTCTGATCTCTTCTGTAGCTACATTTGATCCATCACAGCTTCTGAAAAGAAAATGAGGCAACTTATGTTTGGAGAAAAGAGCTGTCTAGTCTCAGTGTGTTCCTTATCAGAATTGGCAATTACAGATTTTGTATTTTCCTTTGATAACCTGCCTTGTCAGGCTTTCAGGGAAGCAGGTAAGTGCAGCCAACCAAAGACCATGGAAATGTCCTCTGTCTCCAGAGGATCTGTTCATTATGCCCTATCGTTGTCATTCCCAGCACCAGAAGTCATTGACTCTTACTTCTTTGAGCCCCTCAATTAACTTTTCAATGCTAAGGTTTTACTTTGTTTCTTAGATTATAATATGGTGTTTTTCTCTCACTCACTTTTTTTCATGCACTGTAAAGATAAATGTTCACTTTCAGCAGATCCTCTCCTATGTTCTCTTGTTCAGTACACTAGTTTTCAGACCCTAGAAAATAAAGATATTGTATATGCAAGGGAAAGAAAAAAACTACCTCTATGTATTTGTAGACAAATGTGATAATCAAGTACCAAAACTGACACTTTGCCTGAATACTTTGTTGAAATCATTGTATGGTAATCAGGAAACTAACAAAGATATGGCCTTGAAAAGCTTTAACTAAAGTATTTTGGTAATATTGTATCACATTGTAGGTGGTTCAGCATAGTCATGGTGGTTTCAATGTACAAAAGCGAATGGACCTGTATGACCTCCCATAACTGCAAATATCTGTTCTTGTAAGAATACCGTTAAGATCCCTACATCCTAAGAGTGACATTAGGAAAGGCCCGCTTCATGTTAATATTATATATATGTACCCAGAAACTTCTGTTTGTATTGTACACTTGGTCTTTTCTTTTTCTTAACTGGTATGATTTTACTGTTATTATTGTTATGAAAGGAGTAAACACATAAAATATTTTTCCAAATAAACTCTAGTGGCTTATATTGCAGGTGGGAGTATTTTATAAATACATGGTATTGCAAGAATTTTTCCCATAAAGTAATGGTCTCTTTTCTACTGGTAAATTTCAAGGAACATATTAAAGCAATCAATTTTAGAAGTTGTTGCTATTTTATTGTTTCACTTCTCTGATACCACATATAAAATACCAGAGTCTGAAATTTCTAAAACAAAAGTTAAAAAATAACTTCAAACATTAGTATACTAAAATTCTAGTTAATACTTAAGCATAAAAAATTCATCAATACTAGAAAATCTGTTAATATAGCACACCACTTCAGTAGGTCAAGAAAGGAAAAATCTGTAGGATCTTATTTATAGATAACCAAACATCAATATTTGCCGAGCACTCATTTATAAAACTCTTTGGGGCAGAGTATTTCCACAGAAGTTTAAAAAATACACATAATAACAACAACAAAATACACTAAGTGACAAACAAACAAAATGACCAAATATTCAAAACAAATTCAGAAAAATATCTATAACAATTTCAGTGAAAAAAACAAAGGCAGCAGTAGAACAGTGAAATAACCTGCATTCTTCTTTAACATGTTAGATCTTTAATCAAGGCTGAAGTAAGTTTTCTAACAAGTGGCTCAGTATTAAAGATGTTTCCATTTAATTTAAGAGCAAGACCAAGTTCACCATTACAGCCATTATTATTTAACATTGTTCTGAAATCTCTAATATAAATATCCAGGAAAAGAAAATGAATAAATTTATAGGGAAAAGGGAAAATAAAACTGAATTGTTAATGACATCACCGTTTTCTTAGAAACACACAGAAAGCAAATAAAAACCTATTATATTTTATCGCTACATTCATAGTTTGATGAAAAGAGGTAGAGAGGGCCAGGAATTTAGCTCAGTGGTTCTTGCACTTGCCTTGTAAATGCAAAGGCCCTAATTCAATCTCCTGGTAACCATATACAATACTGGGCAGGGAGACTCACACCCACCAGCAATCAGTACCACAAACCACAGTGTCGGGCATGGTGACTCATGCTTGTAATCCTAGCACTCCAGAGGCAGAGGAAAGAGGATTGCTGTGTGTTTGAGGCTGAGCTCAGGGCCAGCCTGAACTACAAAGCAAGACCTTGTCTCACAAAAATAAAAATTAAAATTGAAATTAAAATTAAAATTAAAATTAAAATTAAAAAAGAAAGAAAAGTGATAGAGAAATCAAATGGTCATGTACACTAGTAACAAATGTCTCAAATTAAACAGCAAACAAGGAATCATAGATAAGAACAAAAATATAAAAGTTTAAGTAATATACTAAAATAAATTATTTGACATTCACAGGAAGATATTTTAATTTTGTATGGACATTAAAGTAAAAATGAAAATGAATATAATCTAGAAATTGTAGATCTCAAGATTTCTTCTTTTTAAAAATGTATGTAAGACCCTACCAAACCAAATCTAACTTTGGAAATACATTGTAAACCTGAGAAAACTATTTAAGCAACATTTGGGAACATAAACATTCAAAATTAAGCCAGAGCATCATGGAAGCTTTCAGTCACCATCATCGAACAGTCTGTGCTTATAGCATAAATAAAACAGCCTCAGAATAGCAGTATGTGGCCGGTCAAGGTCAATGCCTGAGTGAGGAGAGGACAAAACCAAGGGAAAATATACACAATTACAAAATAATGAATCTTTAGTCGGATTTCAAACAGGTAGAGGACCAAGTGGATTCATCCAGAAATAGCAGCGGAAAAACCGGCTAACAACACATATCCCTACGTCACACTACGTCACACGTATATCAACACAAATCCCTGGTGGATTAAATATTTCAGGCTATTTTCATTATATTTAAACTTTAACTCTCAGGACTTTTTCCTAATATTCAGTATTGTTGAGTGCACTTTGAGATGCTATCAATCAAGTCTGAATTCTTTCAACATTTCAGGAAAGCAATTTGATGATATATATCAATTTTTAAAAGCATTCATAATATGTCATTCAGAAATTTCAAAGTAAATGTATTTTTAAATATTTAGTAACATTTAAAAAGTCCTTATTGTTATGTTGTAGTAGGAGCAAAATATTGTATTGAAAACATTTATCAACATGTGCTTTGTTAAATATATAATGCAATATATTAAAACATATAAAACACTAAAATAGATATTAAATTTGTCTTGTTATTAAATATGACTATTTAATTTTTGCATAGAAATATTAAACATTATTATTTTCTGTCTCAATATCTCTTTATTTCTTTGTATCTATTTCTCTAAATATGTACCTATGTTTATAAAGTACATATATTATCATTGAAATATACATATACCTATTTATATGTAAAGGTGGAAAGTGTTTATATTATAAAGCCAATACATTTTAGAAGTAATTATGTTAAAAACTTGTTATCTTTTGCTTTCTTGCATTTTATGATTTTTTTAATCTTTGTTGGAGTTATGGGTTACTCATAAAGTATGGCATTATTGTTTTCATAGTGAAATAACTGTATTTTTAAGTGTTTTGTTAATTTGTTTTATATAAAGGTGTTGGTTGCCCTTAGTAGATTATAAATGGAGTGCTATTACATTATCCATCATTATATACTTCATAATACCTACTGTTCTTCTCAGCATAAAAACTGGTCATATTATTATATTTAATGTGGTACTACAATTTAAAAAGTAATCATGTGGTATAGAATATGCAAAAATTAAAAGGATAAATTTGTTTTTTTCTTTAAAAGGCAATCAAATATGATGAAAAGATTAACAAAAGGCCGATGAAGGTGTTAGCATCAGCAAATTGAGCCATTTGCAGGAGCCCTAGACTTTCTGGAGCATTACTGTGTTTTATAACAACAGTGTCCACTCAGGAGGTGAGAAAGCTGTGAACAACAACTGGGTTGCAGAGATGCAGTGAGATGTGAGAAAGTTTGGAGACCAAAACATTCAACTTCTAAATTTTATAGCAAAGAATTATTAGATGAAAGTTGCAGAAGGAATTTCTGAGGGAAGAGGGCACAGGGTACTCTTACACCAAGAGCTTCACTGACTGGTCAAGGGGGTAAGGAACAGGGGAAAGGAACACAACTAAACAATTTTCAGTTAAGTTTTAGTCTCCTATGAGTCCAACCACACACTGAGAAATAATTAATAATTAGGCAGAAATGAGTCTTTAAAGAAGCTGAGCTTGAGCCTGATCCGTGCTGCTCTGGGCAGCAAAGATGACAGGCTCGAGCTGGCTGCACCTTTTGTTCTGTCCATCCAGGGTCACTCAGAAGGCAGCATGTTTGGTGTATCAGAACAATAACGAATTATCGAGGTGAAAGTCCCAATGTAGTTTTTCCTGGAGCATGAAGTATCATAGCACCTGGGACCATTGGGGTCTTTGCTGTTCCCAGAGGTGAAGATAAAGAGTCAAGGCCTCAGGTCCACGGATGTCATAGCTGGTCTTAGGCAGAAAAGCTTGGCCTAGTCATAGTCCCAACTGTCAATGAATCTTTCCAAATAAAATTGCTTCCAACAAAGGGTTTAAATTTACCTCTCCAGTGGAACATTTTCATGCAGGCTTAGAGTGTGATGTGCGCCTGTGTACATGGTGCAGGAAAGTACGCTATTAATTTCATGTGCTCCAAGGATGATAGTTTTGGGGGAAATGTTGGAAGTATAGGTTTGGACATCAAATAAGGTTTTTAATATTGTTCAGAAATTCCCTTCAGATATACTGTTAGTATCTTCTCCTTAATGTCCGTCAGTATTGAAGCATATTTCATAGTCATATTCACAAATGAAAAGACACACATAAGAAGGAAATTATGGATGGAGTGGACATTGTAGCCACAGATATTTAATCATGGTAAAGCACAGAGATGACTGAGGCATGGGTTTCCAGTGGGACACAGATTCAGATGCATCCTAGAGGACACATATTTATCCTGCACTGAGTGAGCAAATACTCCTCCTGAAAGAAGAGACACATGGGGGCCGGGGAGTTAGCTCAGTGGTTCCAGCACCTGTCTTGCAGGCGCAAGGGCCTGGGTTCGATTCCCCGGTAACCACATAACAATACTGGGAGTAGAGACTCACACCCAGCAGCAACCAGTACCACATACCACAGTGCCGGGTGTGGTGGCTCACACCTGTAATCCCAGCACTCGGGAGGCAGAGGCACGAGGATTGTGATGTGAGTTTGTGGCTAAGCTCAGGGCCAGCCTGAACCACAAAAGCGAGACCCTGTCTCAAAAAAACCTAAAAAAAAAAAGAGACACATGAAGGACCTGGGTAAAGAACATTGTCCTCTCATCACATCCCATGCACGGGAGAAACTTCATAAGTGAGCTGGGTTTGTGTGGCAGGAACCATCTTTCTACAGAGAAGTAAAGAAACATAAATATATTAAAGATGTAGAAAAATCAATACCTACTAGAACAGGCAAAAGGGCAGGTAGCTGATGGATAGTGTCTTTCTTGCTATGACTAGGAAAAGTTTTGTGAAATATCTATAAAGCAGAATAATGAAAGGGAACATTGAATGTTTACCAAAATTAAAACTATCTTACAAAATGCCTAAAATCAGAACGGTACAAAATACACTGACTTAACCATAGCAGGATGTAAAAATACATGTTATCATATAAAAATAAGACTAATACCATACAGACAAACAAATGTGCCAACAGTTCAGATGAGATCCAGAATAACCACACAAGCCATCTCAGGGAGCATTTAATAAAATTTTACAGCATAACCCAAGGTGATTTCATCTTTAGCAAATTAGAAAACATTAAAAGTTTTACCATCTAAGTTGACAAAAGCATAAACTAGGAAAGTGAACATTCTGGATAATTTTAATGGCCACATAAATTAGTTCAGATTCTTTAAAGAACATGCAAATATAAACCAATAAATTTGTGCACATACAACCTTGTCACCAAGACACCTCTTTGGTAAGTAATTTTTATATAAACTAGACAGATATTCATGGAGTTACTTCTTGTATCTTATTTATAAATGTGGGAATTAAAAGGAAAAGCACATAAAACTGAAAATGTATTATAGTATATTCATAGACTACACATGAAATACTCTGTTACATGTATACTGTATAAATCTTACAGATCTCAAAAATAAGATGTTAAAAAAGTTCCAAATACTGCATGTGTAATATACAATGACAAAGTTTTCATAAATGTAAATAAATTTATATGTGTGATAAAGTATATGAAGAGGGGTGAACAACAGATAAAAATCATAGTTATTGTGTATAAGGATATAAACACAGAGCTAGGTAGGTGAATTTACAAATTTCAACTCTAGATTCTATAAAATATTATATATATAATATTATATATATTCATATATATATCTCAAAATGGTAGTCTTTGTATATGTTTGAATTGAAGAAAAGTGTGTACATGGATATTATATTAGACTTTTCAATTTTCTGGTTTTCAGAAGGATATTCTATTGCAAGTGTATTTGGATTAAGGATACCTAGAAAAGCAGAAAATTGTAAAGAGCAAAATACTGATGTTGATTTGAAAACTGGATTAAATGGGTAGTACACAAGCAAGTTATTAGAATGAAGTAAAAATTGGCACGTGAAACACTGGTAGCTGCATATTGTAAAGGATGAAGGCAAGAGTTTGGGAGACCTAACGAATGGGTTAAAAATCAGAGTTCAGCAGGGATGCCCAGGGACATGTGGTTCTCTTGTGAATCACCAAAAGTACTATCCTCTTAGCAGTGAAAGGGAGCACTCCTCTTTCTGTGGATTTACACTAGCACCCCTGCCTCTGGTCGGCACAACATCCAGGAAATGAGTTTCCTGCGGAATCTTAGCACACATTCATACTCTTTGCCAAGAACTCCTGGGGGTCGGTAAAACCCAAAATTCAGAATTTTAATCATGTTGCTATGGGCATTTTATTATATAAAAAGACACAAAAGAATGCTGCATTTGGGTGCTTAATACTATAAGTCCTATTATGGGTAGTTTTATTTATTTATTTATTTTTCTGATACTCAGCTTAGCATTTATATGAGAACAAGTCTGTGTGCCTTCTCTTAGGAGAGTCTTCACCATGGATGGAAACTCAGGGTACGAACAGGGTCTACAAAGAACATGACTCTAGAAGTCAAAAAAAGGATTTAAAATGAAGCTGTCCCATTACCAAGTTGTAGCTCTTGGTGAAAATTCTTGACCTTTGCTAGGTTATTTATTATGATACTGTTGCTGAATCTCCTTGATTTTCCAAAATCCTGTAACAATTTACACTTATTATTTAGGGATCACTCTCAATAGAGAACCCCATTCTTTAACTGTACGTAGGCTGTCTTGGCATTCATTTTGTGAGTATTCTTTATAAATTAGTATTTAGACTTTTCCACCATAGCATTACTAAAAACCAATCATTGCAAAAATGTTTAATCTATTAGAAGTCCAACTTCCAGAAGTCCATTGCACAGCCTTCTGCTCCACCAACGATCTCTTAGAAAAATATTCTGATGCTTTACTGATGTGTACACTTCAGTCTGAGTGGAATTAATTTATCAGCACAGAACTAAAATGTACTTTAGTTGAATTCTACCATCTCAGGTGGTCTTAGCCATTTCCTCGCCCCTTACTTTAAGGAAGGAGAGGTAGATTTTGGTTCACGCTTCAGTACACAGTCCATGGGTAGGGCAGCCGGGCAGCCAGCAGGGGCCTGACAGAGAGAGCTGCTCAAGGCTGGAAGACACAGAGCAAATCCGCAAGGGAGGAGAGAAAGCTTAACTCTTCCCAGCTACACCCAGTAACCCACCTCTTTCAGCTCTACCTGCCTTCTAGCAGTAAGCCAGCTAAAGATGCCCACATTATGCAAAGCCCATCGTGTATGCACCTTGACATAACCATGACATTGAATCTCTAAGCCGTTCTCAACAAATTGTTGAATGTCATTTGGCAAAACAAGAAGAACAAAGTTCAGTTTGATGGGAAATCAACACGTGTTTCTTGGATAAAGGACACAATTATTTTCATAAGGAACGATCATAGAAAGGACCAATCAGAATAGCTTAAACGAGATTGGCAGTGTTGCTAAAGTAGACGAAATGATATGCTCTCGTGGATCCCTGAAGTCCTGATCCTCGAGCTTCACAGTTAGTTATGGTAGCTTTTCTGTGAAAGAGAACCATCTAATGCTCAGAAATCTCATCTGCCCTTCCAAGTCTAGCCATTCAAAGAATCATAGTCAAAACTGCTGCACCAAGACCCAATCATTTTGTCAGTCATACTATTGAGCATGAAACAATACAAGGGTGAGACACAGCTCAGTCAGACTTGTACGGGGTCCTCATAGGTTTTAATGAACACTTCCAGCTCCTGTACGCTAAAGCATCTTTGTCCAATAATCTCCTGAACACAGTGCTATGGTATTAGTCCAGGAGCTGGTTTCCCAGAAGTCTTTGCTAATCATAAACACAGTTTCTCAGACTGACTGCAAAGCCCACATTACTCAGAATCAAATCTGATGTAAGCAAAGTAGAACCTGAAGTACACGGTGTCCCTGGGTACCCAGATTGCAGAGAATTACTGGTTTTCTCATTGCAGTGCATCAGTTAAGGTTGATCAAAAACAACACAGAGAGCTCACAGCCAGGAATGTGGGCAAGATGAGGGGTATCCAAAGAACACATTAAATGAAAGAAAAGCCAGAGACAATTGCAAGAGTGTGATCTGATACATTCAACGTGAAAGGAAGTGGAACAATAAATAACCCGAAAAATGATGGCTAGAAAATTAAGAAAAATTCTTAGTTGTTTGTATAAATGAAATTTTTTAGAAGAAATATGGCCAGCATATATGTAGGTGCATCCTAATTAAGCATTGCTCCATCTGCAGGACTTCCAGTCAGAAAGGAAGGATGATGGATAGATGGGAATAGATATCCTCAGAATTATACAGAAAGCATTCCTCCTTGGTGTGCAAATCACAAGTTGCTTCTATTCTCTAAACTCTCTTTAAAAAACATTAATAGGAGGGGCTGGGGATTTAGCTCAATGATTCCGGCACCTGTCTTGCAAGCGCAAGGACCTGGGTTCGATCCCTGGTAACCACACACCATACTGGGTGTGGAGACTCATGCTCAGCAGCAACCAGTAGCACATACCACAGTGCTGGGCATGGTGGCTCACCCTTGTAATCCCAGCACTTGGGAGGCAGAGGCAGGAGGATTGCTGTGATGAGTTTGAGGCTGAGCTCAGGGCCAGGCTGAACTACAAAGCGAGACCCTGTCTCAAAAAACCTAAACAAAACAAAACAAAACAAAACAAACAAACAAACAAACAAAAACAAACATTAACAGGAGACACTTTTAGCCAAGGGGTTCTGCCAAATTCTTACACTGCTAATGCCAAGGCCAGCATGATGTTTAAAAATTCAAGTTCTATGGCATCAGAGAGAAGTCCCAGAAGATTTGAAATTAACTACGTGGTTTCTCCTAGTACTTGAATGCTTCTAAACAGATTTTCAAGCTTTGAATGGATTGATTGTCCCTCTGACTAACTTTGCAGGGTAATTCTACATGGTACAAGGGAAATATCTTTATATTTGAATGGAAAACACGGGCTTTAAAAGTTTTGTACTGACATTTGTTCCACGTCTGATCTCAGACTGTTATCTTACATACCAGCCTCTCTGTCTCATCCACAAAATAAAAACACCCAATGCTCAGCCATAAAGTTGTGGCACACCCTAGTAGAATGAGCCAGGTAATGTGCCTGAGGTGAGCTCGATGTGGAAGAGATATTCTATGACTGACTTTTATGATTTACACTGTGGACTTCCAGGAAAAGGTAGATGATATTTATTTATTTATTTATTTATTTATTTATTTATTTATTTAGGGTTTTTTTTGAGACAGGGTCTCGCTTAGTAGTTCAGGCTGGCCCTGAGCTCAGCCTCCAGCTCACATCACAGCAATCCTCCTGCCTCTGCCTCCTGAGTGCTGGGATTACAGGCATGAGCCACCACACCTGGCACTGTGGTATGTGGTACTGGTTGCTGCTGGGTGTGAGTCTCCATGCCCAGTATTGTTATGTGGTTTCCGGGGAATCGAACCAGGGCCCTTGCACTTGCAAGACAGGCGCCGGAACCATTGAGCTAACTCCCCGGCCCCAGGCAGATGATATTTAGAAATGGACAAAGAAGGGAGAATTATAGGACCACAGTACAGAGGTGTAACAAAATTAACTAGAAATGCATTTCAAAAATTATCAAATGATGGACATGCTCAAAACAAAAATATCATTTGTCCGCACATTCCAGCATGCTAGTAAGCCCCTTGGGTTTAACATAATGACATAAGGGTTAGAAGGTTTATACTTTCCCTTTCTAAATATTAATACAGTATCACTATACAAAATAATTATTAAAGCAATACTTAAATATAACTGTTATAAATACCGTATCATTTTATACTTAATGATATGAGTAATACAAGTGATTACAAAAATGTGGATGAAGCAAAGTACATTTCTGAAAAATCACTCTATTGTACCTCTCAGTGATAATCATTGCTGAATGTATCATGAATAAATTATCAGACCATATATTTAAACCATACAGGTGGAATTTCACTTAATACGAAGAACCATGACATCATAATGTATTTTTTGTGTCTTTTGATCAACTGTGCATTCATTTTCTCCATATATTAATACCTTTCCAAATAAAATATGCAACAATATACTGTGCTACATGATGACTGAACAACAATGTAGATATTTTGAATGCTGTTATAAAGAAGCTCTTCCAGACTCAACAGATCACTGAAAGATTAGTTACAATTTCATCTTAGGAAAGAGAAAATCTTACTCTATTGAAGTCTTTCACCTGGCCCTTAACCCATATTTTTATTCCATTTAGAAACTATGACAACCTGTGGTTTGTAAAATACTGTGTGATCTTTGCTTGAAAATGCTGAATATCCTCACAAGTGAAATAATAGGTCACAGATAGGTACATATCGCATCTTTTCTCTGGTATGAGAAAATAAAGATGTAAATGAGTCCTAGAATTGTATGTTATATATTGTGAAATAGAAAATGCTCAAAGTAAAATAGGGTGAAAGGGGAAAAATAATGAGATTATAACAAAAAATTAAGGAAACAAATTTTATGTATGGGGGGGTGGTAGGGTAGGTAGGGCTATGGGAAAAAATGAGAATTAAGTTGTGTCTTATATTAGTACAAATCCCCATTATGGAGTGCAATCATGATGCATATATGTAATGTACCAATAAAGATTAAAAAAAGAGAAAAGAAAAATGCTGAATATTATTATAAGCATTTATCTTCACATAGTAGAAACTTTGGAAAAGCATTGTTTTATTTTCTTGATGCACTAGGGGAAGGTATTGTGCTTTTGTCTCTAGCTGTTGCTATTAATTCTATCACTTTTATGACCATGAATCACCACTCTCACATTTTTTTCTTCCCATTTTCATCAATACAGCTATATATAATCTTGCTTTTGCAATGGGAAAACATAGACTGACTGTGCATTACAATTGGCAGGCTTATGCAAAATTAAATATTACCTGTTGGTTTGAATAGATCCTTTCCCCAGCTCTGAATTTATAAACATTTTTCAGATGGAACTCAGCCATTAATTTAGATCTTTGCAGATAATCAGTAAACAGTAATATTAGCATCGTGTTTATTTTATTAATAAGTTACTGGGAAACAGAATTTTCCAGTTTTTAACATTTGAAGTCTCCAAAGCTTAATTAACCTTAATTGTTTTTCTATACTTAAAAAGAATAAATCGTTGTGGATCAGTAATATGGATGATATTTGGAAAACCTCCTAAATTTTTTCTAGATTTTTAAAGCACAGTTTATAAAATTAACTTCAAAGAACCATTTTATAATAAAAATATTGGGGAATTCATTAAAAGTAGGCCTTGTGCTATATTGAAAAATCGGTATCAAATCATGTAATTTTGTCTTTCCCTGTTCCCTTCCCTTTGACCTCAAGTTCTCCATGCCATTACCATTGTTATTGATGTGATTTCATTTCATTTTCTAACGTAATTTTTCTCTGAAGAGTCCTTCTTCATCAGGCACCTACTACTTCTTAAAGTATTACAGCTCCTTCCTAAGCCTGATTCTTTTCATAAGAAAATATCTGAGACAGGCTAACTTTTGCATTTGGGTAATAGTTTTAGAAGCAGGAAATGCAAACAAGCCCTTACCACGGTGCTGTGGAGGATTCTGGGATTGCAAGGGGAAGTAGAAGAAACGGTGAGGGAAGCCAGACTTGGACTTGTACAGCAGAAGCCCGAGAGCAGCCTGAGAACGGCCTCTGTCCCTGAGGAAGGCAGCCTCTCAGATTCAGTCCTCCGAGGTCGAGGTTCCCCCTGGTGACCTCGAAATATGTGCTCAGATCAAACTCTCCATTATAACGTGACACAAGACATTCTGCCTCTCCTGCCCTTGCCGCATGGCTGAGTCGACTGACACTCAGACGCGGTGAGACCTCGGGTCCAAGCCTGATTCCCACTCTTTCATCCTGTATCCTGGAAATCTACTCCTCTCTCAGAGTTGGTCTCATTTCTAATAGTAGAATAATCATATTTTTCTTACACAGTCTGTGGGAGATTACAGTGGTTAATCTCTGTGTCCAGTCTGGACAATTCTTAGTGCCTGAAAGCTACTCAAATAAAATAGCTATAATTCTGATAGTTTTTATCAGTCATGTGACCCGAACTTTCAGGGAGACGGGCTCATCACGAAGTTCCTTTCCTGTCTATTTCCCCAAAGCCTTCTTTACGTTTTTAGAGAATTTGTTACACCACTAGAAGGTAATTCTGTAAAATGAAAGAAAGTGAGAGAAGAAAATGTGTCCTATTAAGTAGCTTCTTTTTCCTATAGCAAGCAGCTTAGTCTGACCCTTCTGCAAACAAGAACCTAAACTTAAGCCTCTATTTTCCCTCCCTCCACCCTCTTTACTTCCTCCTTCTCTTCCTTTCTTCTTTGTTTCATTTCCATGCCTCTTTTCCTTTTATTTCTGCCTGTGTGCACCCACGCATGCACACACATGCAGATACAAACGTGAAAGAGAAGTGTCTCAGTGCACAGATATTCTCATTCTTTATTCCAAAACTATATTCTTATTCTCTTATTTGCATTTACAAATATTCAGAAAGGATTTTAAGATGATTTTTGTGTACAGCAAAAAGAATATCAGCAATGTCTCTGGCTTTAATTTTTGAGGAATCAGTAGTTTTTTCTTCTGAAATGTTTATATATGCAAAAACTTACATATCAGACCCAAATACACAATACTTTCTGCTTTTTTTATAAAACATGTACAAGAATGTCCTTAGCTAACTTCTGGGAAGTTTTGAGAATAATTTATTACATGCACTCTTTGGAATCATTTTATTAAGCTATTAGAGTGGCTTAACAATTGTACTTTAATGCAAAGTATATATTTTTAAATTTCTAGGCTCTTTTTAGGTATTTTTTTTTAAGGTTTTTTTGAGACAGGGTCTCGCTTTGTGGTTCAGGCTGGCCCTCAGCTCAGCCTCCAACTCACATCACAATCCTCCTGCCTCTGCCTCCCGAGTGCTGGGATTACAGGCGTGAGCCACCACGCCCGGCACTGTGGTATGTGGTACTGGTTGCTGCTGGGTGTGAGTCTCCACACCCAGTATTGTTATGTGGTTACTGGGAAATCGAACCCGGGTCCTTGCGCTTGCAAGACAGGTGCCGGAACCACTGAGCTAACTCCCCGGCCCTCTTTTTAGGTATTTGAACAACCTATTATCCAGTGTCAAAATCTCTCTGTCTGTCGCTGTCATCTCTCTCTCTCTCTCTCTCTTTCTGTCTTCCCTCTTCTGTTCCTTCTTAATCAAATACATGGTATTTCAGAGCCACGCTGCCCCTAGTTTATGTGTTAAGTGTTTTCAGTTTATTTATGGAATCCAATCCAAGGTTGCTCTTTATCTTTTCCAGTATTTCCTTCTCAAAAGATATAAACCCCCAAAATAGTTCAGCTAAAGAATGCTGCTTCAAATTCAAATTCTTTGATGATAAGATAATCAATTATGATGCTGAAATATTAACAACTCTTTTCTGCCTTCTACACTCTTAGCTAAAGTCAGCTTTGTAATCTGTTTGAAGTCTGAGTTAGGGAGGGATTTTTCTCTCCAGTGTTAACTATTTAGATGTACCAGGAACTGAGAGAAAATGTAGAGAATGAGAACTTCCAGCTCATATCCTTCCAATGTGGCAAAATTGAGGTCCACAAAATCAGATGCAGTGAGGAAGCTGGCAATGTGCTCTTGTTCAGCAGCAGTGTCTGGAACTGTCTGAATTGTAAGCAATATTCCGCGACCTCAGCCCGTCCTTGAAGCTCGGAAGCAAGAAGGAGTGTTACAGTTAAGGCCTTGGCAGTGACCTAGACGAGTTTCAAATGAAAAATGCTGTTTTTCCTTTGCTACAAAAACCAAGCTTGTTGAGCACGTGGGAAGTAAGGCTCCTCCTCCAATGCATTGAATGTATTTTGGATAGCATCCTACTCTTCGCTAAAGCGAGTCATTTCCTCGCCAGTGGATCGTAACTAATAAACACATGAATGTTCATGTATTCAGACAGAAATTCTGGCTACCCTTTGGGTTAAATTTTACAAGTGAAGTAATTGCATGCTGTGAGGAAAGTATCTGAAAAATCGACATCTCTAAATACACTCTTTGAAATTGAAAAGAAATGGTTTGTATCTTCTTTTCACTCTTGATTTATCAGAAATGATTCTAACTTTTCAAGTAATCAGAAAGGGAAGACCTATTTGTGAGCTATTTAAATCAATAAGAGTTCAGTGTTTTGTTTTTCTGTCAAGTCTCAAGTAAATTAAATTGTGAAAGAGAAAGTATGTTAGAATAAAGTAAAAAGATCATTCATAATTTTGTTAGATTAAATATATCATAACACCTACTGAATGCTTTCATTAATGAAGAAGTAAAGCTCATTCATAGAATTTTTGTGTTTAATGTGATATTTACATATGAGAAGCATTCCTTGAATATGAAAGAGATGACTCTTTTCTTGCTATTATTTTTTAATAGTGGCATTGATTTAGATCTATTAAGCAACCATTCAAACAGTCAGGTTAAACTTTCATGAAGTTTAGAGGCAAAGCCTTTGTGAAGTAGGACTCTGTGATTTAATGCATTGGAAATATTCATTAATAGCCTCAAGCCAGTGACCTGTAATTTACTAACAGATGAGGCATAGTCCAGAAAAGATTGAATAAATTACATATAGAGATTTGGCCTTATGTATTTGTATAGCAAAGTTGTAACTCAGTGAGATACATGTTTTGAATAAGTACCTCCAAACTATTGTTTCCTAGTTTTGTTTATGGATTCAAATGTTATTGTTCAATGTGCAAAAGCCGCATCTTTTAGTGTAGTGCACAGGCAGTATGAAACCACCAATTTACTTCCTTCCCCACCACATTAAATGTCGAGGTGTCAGCTTGTCCCTTCAGGTTTCATTGGCAAGCATAAATTATTGCTGATAGAATGCACCAGTGAAATTTTGGAATAACAAATCACTTTGGAAAGTGTCACTACCAGAAGGAACTATAGGACATTTGAGATAATTTATGGTGCAAATATTTTCAAAAGCTGGTCTATTCGGAACGTTGATTTCTAAATGTAAAATAAATAACCAACGGAGTTCATGTATTCAGCTCATCTGCTGCGATTTCTGTCAAATATATTCTTAAAGAAGTTGTAGCTCAGACTGCAAACCGGTGGTATCTTCACAGGCCTGGGCCTGGTGGACACTTGAGCTTTGTCTCAACACCCTAAGTTCCTCCCAAATGATTTGTCTTTTGATGAGTTCAGAGGCTATTGTTTCATAAAATATGCAGTGTCTTTTACTTTCTAAGCCACCCCGAGGTCAGACAGGGTGGAAGGTCTGAGGTTCTGAGATTCTGGGCTCATTTTTCTTGCTATTTTTATCATTGTCCATTGTTACTGGGAAGAGCATGCTTGAAGAGCCTCAGAAAACACACACACACACACACACACACACACACACACACACACACATGCACATGCACACACACACACACATACATACACACACATTTTTGGGTTTTGGTGTTTTTAAAAACTAGAACATCTAGCAAGCTCATTACCCTTTGAAGAAGATCCTGACAATTCTACAGAAAAATTAAGAAAAGGGTTATCAAAAACAAATCCATGACCTCCTTCATATAATTATATATTATAGAAAAGTAATCCACTATAATAATAAGTATGCAAATATTTATCTAGTTAAAACATCAGGTATGGGAACATAGTCTTTCATTGCATAAAAACGATATGGTCTGAGAAATGTGACATTAGATAATGTTATTATAAAATCATCACAGGGATCATTGTACAGACTACGATGACCATGACCAAGTAGGCTACATAGTCTGGCACTCAAGGGAACTGCTCCTCTGTGGCTCATGACCATGTATCAAAATGTTCACAGTTAGGAAACTTATTTAGGCTATGGAAAGGAAATTGTTAGCAACTTTCTCTTCGGATAGAAAAATTACATAATAGTCATCTTGTTTTCCCATCAATCGAGCACATGTTACTATCCCAGTCTTCCGTAATGACTGCTGTAACTACTGATATATTTTTCTGCAGTACGTCAGCACTACTCAATGCATCCCACTGTCTTGGTGTCTCTGCAGTCAGAGATCTGGGCTTGGGTGTTCTTCACTTTGGTCCATCCTGCAGGCCTCTATTGTTCTGTTTATTCCATAGCTATACAAAATACCCAACATTTGTGACTTAAGAAAAAGAAGTTTAATTTAGCTCAGAGTTTCACAGAGGTCAGTCCATGATCGCTTGTCTCTGAGGCAGAAACGTGGGGCAGAAAGGCATGGGGAGAAAAGGCACTTGTCATGGTGTCTGGGAAGCAGTGTGGAGCCAAGCACCAGACAGCAAGGGATTAAGAGAGAATAGACATGAAGTCAAGTCTTTGCATCCCTTTGGGTTCACCCAGAGATTTTCCTTATTAGTGACCTAGGTGGCTCCCAAGACAAGCAAGTTGACAATCAAGCTAAACAAAGTTAACATTATAAATAAATCTGCTATGAATTCAGAAAATAGAAGATCATTAGACACGAATGAATTGAAGACATGCTTATGCACTGAATTTTTAATGAAAGTTAATCTGATCCAAGGTTTTTTTTTTTCTGATGTTTTGGAATTAGTAAAAAATAATTTTAACATTCCATATTAGGTACTGTGTTCCTAAATATTTTGCTTCAAGTATGAGATTTGACTTTCTCATTTCATTGTTTTCATTTGTCATTGAAAATATTAATTTCACAACAATGTTGTAAGCACTTACAATTTCTTAGATAATTTGATAGATAAATATTGAAGGTGAAATTATTCTAAACATAGGTTTATAGCAATCACAAAATTACATTCAGTACAAGTTGTGTTTTTCAATGATAAGTTTAAATGATTCCCCAAATGTTTTCTTCTGTTTTATTTTAATGTAGTTTTTCAGGATTGTGTGAGTTGGTTTTGATAAAAGGCAGTCAATACTTTTATGTTTTGTAATATGTACTATTTGTCCTCTTTAGATTTGGTGTATTATAACTTGCTAACGAGCCAAGTAGATTCATAATTGAGGGAAAACCTTTGAATTATTTAAATTATTTATATTAGAATTAATATTGTCATATATCTGATTATTGCTGCAAATAAAATAAATGTGAATCTTATTATCATTTTTAAGAAATTCACTGGACAGTCCAGGACAGAGATTGACAGATCATATAAACAAATTTTTCCTATAATTTTATTATCAGCAGGAGAACTCGCTACCAAATAATGTGTTTCATACACAGTGTTCAAGCTTTTACACAGGATATTTATTTCCACAAAAATATTGAAAATACTTAGTTAAATTATACATACATATACGTACAGATAGATACATAGATATAAATAAAGTATAAATAAGGATATTACCTAATATAATGAATAAGACAGAAAAAAGAGTATCATTGATTGAAATGCTATTCTTACTCTTTACAACCCATCCAAAGAGGGGAAAAATCTTTATTTACTAGGTAGTAAATAAGGCAAATGAGCTTGAAAATAAGACACAATAGGAATAAGGGAGTAGGTCTTTCTCAAGTCAGAAGGTCAAGAGATGGAGGAGAGGCAGGGAGGGAACTGGGGCCACACTGTACCCCGTCCGGGTGCCAACTTCACAAGAAGAGTGTGATTATTATGGACTGCAAATGTGTACTATGAAACAAACATGGATTTCTGCTCAAAATCCTATTACGTGGAAGTAAAATCTAAGCTTCAGTCCATTCTGTCTTCCATGGATCTTCTTAATCCAAGACACTTTTGGGGTCCCCTCACTACTTTCCCCCCAGTTCAGCATGTATTTCCACATGCACTGTTCTTTCCTTCATCCCTCTCCTTTCTTCCCCTCCCTCCCTTCTTTCCCCTTTCTTCTTTCCTTTTCCAATTCTAAAGCACTGGTTTATTATGTTCCCTGCACAGGCATGTTATGCTGTATTAAAAAATTATTTAAATTTTTGGAAGAAAAACTTGAAGACGTGTTACAAATATTTCAATTCCAAGTGTCCCCTGATGGAAAACAACAACAACAAAACATATGCAAGTTTTAGAAAGTTTAGTGCCAGTTACTAGGCTAGAATCTTATCAGAGATATGGAGAAAGTCTACATAAAAAAGCTAAAGCTCCTTGGGCCGGGGAGTTAGCTCAGTGGTTCCAGCACCTGTCTTGCAAGCGCAAGGACCCGGGTTCGATTCCCCGGTAACCACATAACAATACTGGGTGTGGAGACTCACACCCAGCAGCAACCAGTACCACATACCACAGTGCCGGGCGTGGTGGCGCACGCCTGTAATCCCAGCACTCGGGAGGCAGAGGCAGGAGGATTGTGATGTGAGTTTGAGGCTGAGCTCAGGGCCAGCCTGAACCACAAAGTGAGACCCTGTCTCACAAAACCTAAAAAAAAAAAAAAAAAAAAAAAAAAAAAAAAAAAAAAAAAAAAAAAAAAAAAAAAAAAAAAAAAAAAAAAAAAAAAAAAAGCTAAAGGTAAAACTCTAGGTAAACTAAGAATTTAGATTTTAGAGGAGGCTAAAACTTAAGTAAGAAACTAAAAATATATATATATAATTAATGTAATAGAATTTATGATTTTTTAAACATACACAACTATGCACAGATATATTCTAAATGGATGAGTTAATTTAGAGCATTATTACTATAGTCAATCACTAAACTGCCTAGAAAATGTGAAGTTCCAAATCCTTTTTTTTCTTTGCACATAATACTGTTTGCACTGAATTGGAAAGTTCTTCACCGAGATCCTGTAGTTGCTGCATTTCATGATGTACTTATATCTCTGCAGGTAAATGAATGAACTTCCTAGCAAGGTTATTACAGCCCATATTTATTATAGAGCAATGCATAGATATGGTGAAAATTAACATTTTAATTATTGTAACACATTTTGAACCATACCATTTAGTTTTTAGTCTAGCAAAATAGATTATGTAAACAACTTACTAAGTTTTGTATGGTCTTACACTGTGATAAATATAGATGAAACTGTGTGTATATGTATATTTGTTATACATAATGTGTGGGTGTAACATGTCCAGGAAATATTTTTGAAATTTTGATTTTCTTTGAAAATCAATGTTAGTCTTTCAAAATATACAAGGGAGATATTTCAACAAATACCTCATGTTTAAAAATCATCTAATAAATTATGTTGACTTATTGCAAAAAAAATTTAGGCTAAAGTAATCTATTTTCATTTTTAACTGGACTGATATATTGATTATCTAGGGTAAGAAAAAACTCATTGTTTATTTTCATGTATTTAAAAATAGATACATCTGAGAGAAAGAGGTAAGTGAAGAAAAATATCAATGACAACAGTGAAGCTACAGACATACTCAAAATGTAAAGAAAATGAGTCCTATTTAGTGAGAAATAGTCTTCCACCACGTCTCCTTAGCTGCACAGTGAAGTCTTACATTTGTTATAATAAGACCCTTTGATCATTTTCTATATATTTCAGTGACTTGACTGAACACATGTATTATTTTCAATACCCTAAGGAATGACTTCATAGAAGGTATAAAACATTATAGTAAAAGAGAATGTTGCCTTTAGGTGGCTTTCATTCTGGTGGAGATGACCAATGACAGAGGAAGAGCATGTAGTATGCATAAGATGATGACAGATAAGATTCCAGTGCAGGGCTGGGGAGTTAGCTCAGTGGTTCCGGCGCCTGTCTTGCCAGTGCAAGGACCCGGGTTCAATTCCCCGGTAACCACATAACAATACTGGGCATGGAGACTCAAGCCCAGCAGCAGCCAGTACCACATACCACAGTGCTGGGCGTGGTGGCTCACGCCTGTAATCCTAGCACTTGGGAGGCAGAGGCAGGAGGATTGCTGAGATGTGAGTTTGAGGCTGAGCTGAGTGCCAGCCTGAACCACACAGTGAGACCTTGTCTCAAAAAAAAAAAAGATTCCAGTGCAAAGGCAGTGCGACACTGATGTTGTGTTGTGACCATTGTTAGCAATGAAAACTTAATGGCAATGTAGGAAATAACAGAATAAGAACAGAGCGTTAATTTTCAAAATATACAGGATTTTGCAAATAATTCAATGGCAACTGATTTGTAAAAGCCTTAGAACAAGTTTGTGTTTGTGTGAACACTGTTGTACATTAGCATATTTCTTACACAGATAACAGTTGCTAACATTTTAGTTTATTGTCAAATATAATGTAATTGTTCACAAATTCATAGCATAATAGGCCAGACATAAAAGTAGCTGCATCCTAAAGCTTTTTAAAACAGAGAAGGAAAGGCAAGAATGTCTCATACCTGGAATACTGTGAGAAAATTTATCTAATGTCAAGGAGGATATTATTTCAAGGCTTTAAAAAATAAGAATGCGTTGTTTTTGAAAAGACGAACATGAGAAGATTGTCATGAAAACAAATTTTAAATATCTGAAAAGTTACTTAATGATTTATTTTACTGTATTATGAAATTAGCCAGGATTATAAAATTAAAAGAACAATATAAAAAGAAGCTTTTCCAAAACATATGAAAAAGAGTGTTTATGCTATTATTGCTGAGTAGTAAAGAGATGGGGTCTTCTGTGAAGCCAAAAGCTGCCTATCTGTGGACATGTTCAAGGAAAAGATGATAATTTTCTGCTAAAAAGAGGCTTATGCAGGACTCATGTATCAGGGCAGACTGAGTAATTTTAAATGTCTTTTGAACTTTGAGAGTTATGTTTAAGTGACACCTTTTTGTATGTCTTTATATTTAAGAACCTGAAGTCATATTGCCTTTACAATTAAAAGTGTAGTAAAAATTTACTTGGAAAATGCATGATGTGGATTCATATGAATATTTGGAAGCAGCAAAACATTATCCAAGGATAGCATTTCTTTTCATTGACCTTACTTTTTAAATATATAGAAATCATAATGTTTTTGAAAAAGCTTCTGAGACAAATTTGCTCCTAGTATCCTACTTAATTATGGCTTACCTCTTGAGTACATTAATGACATAATTTTCCATTTGGTGGAGAGCTCTAGACAGCTTATTTGTTAAGTGTAATGGTCAGGTAGACCACTGGTTATGGAAAATGATTTGATCAAACCAGCTCAACTAACAGCCTGCAAAAGAAGTCTTCAGAACTGAGAGGTAAAAGATGCTGAACCTCTTCAGGGGATATGTGCTATCTGGAGAGAGAAGATTGTGGCTATTTATCGCAGAACCATAAATAAAGACTAGGGGGGGAATGTTATCACTCAGTTCTAATCAGGTTACTCAAATAGAACAGCTGCAAGCAGAGATTGCTGCTTAGACTCAAAATGGGAAAGACTCTTATAAAGTACAATGCTGCAGGGCCTTTGAGGAAAAATGGGGCTTTTCCACGCAAGGCATAAAAGGGTGTTTTAGCTGGTTTGGGCCTAACTGGATATTGATTCATATCATCCTATAATGGCCCAAATGTACTTTCAAGGACAAAGGTGAGTAAAAAAATCAATTTAATCACAACAGTTATGCTTCATACATTTCATTTCTTTGAATAATGATTTTTCAACTTATTAAAGATCATGAAAAGCAGAAGTTTGAATGAAAGATTTTTTTAAACCCATAGAATATCATCTATCAGTCTCTAAGTTGTCAACAAAGACGATTTATTTAAATATTGTTGATTAAAAATTGAAATTATAATACTTATTTTTCCTTGCAGGGTAAGAGGTGATATATGAGTTGATCCATGATGCCTTTTGCTTTTGTTTGCTTTTTTCTTTTAAAGAAAGAATTGAGAAAATCAGAACTGTTATCAAGATATAATTAATGCCCGTGTCATGAAATGACACATAAAATGTCAGTTTATTTTGGTAACATCAAAATTGTGACAAATGTAATCCTGAGAATGTTTAGAATGGTAGAAGCTGTGATCAGTTATGATCCTCTTTCAAGAAACTGAAATGAAGGACACTTCTTTAATCTTCTAATCTTTGTGACATACGAAACAAAACAAGATATCTGTTCTGGGGCCGTTTTCTAACACTTACACAAAATATGCCACCCACAGCCACTGCCCTTTTTGTATCAGTGATAGCTCTGGCTTTCCCAGAGACAAAGGACAGAAATATTTTTTAAAGGAATATGTTTGGTGCATAAAAATCTTTACCTCAAGAGCTGTGCTTTTTACTCTGAAAGCTGCTGTCTGTGTGTATTTCCTGCTCTTTTCTGGATAGCACCTGTTTGTACCTCTGCTGAAGATATATTCAGGAGACAGAGACACTTTTCCTGTCTTTATTACTGGTGTAGCACATCATTTGCTATTTTGGTAATGATTCTTTGAGCTTTTGAAGTTTATTATAACATTTAGATTATTTTAAAGGTTATACTAGACCAAAATAACTCAGTACCTTTTAAAATTGTCCTATTGACATTCAGGGAACTCATATACAAAAGACTGAACAAGTAGAAAAAGAAGAATTTAGGTCAATCAAAAATGTGTTAGAAGTTTAGCTATATATTTGATATACTAAGTGTTCTCAAGTATAGAGAGTAACGGGCATGCCCAATCAGTGCTGGTAGTAAGGGAAGTACATGCAATTATGAGAACTAAACCCTTTTTTGGGGACATACTTTGAGCTAAGAAAAAGCCTTTCTTTCTTAGTGCCTTCTTGTTTTGCCTCATTGATTGGCTGAAGATCATCATCACTCTTTAAGAGTTGATGCTTTATCATTTTATTAGAGTAATATATAAACCAGCTATCACACAGAAATGATTAATGTGTTATTGTCCACTTACAGCATATCTACAAAGGAAGATTCTAAGGAAGCAAAGAAAAGACACTTGTTCTCCTAACTACTTGACAAACACAGTTTGATACTGTTTCGACTGCTGGACCCACTCAGTGGCCTAAAAGGAACTATTGGAACACCAATCAATATGTCAAGTAGAGAGCATGAAATGAGAATGTATTTCCAACATGTATTGACCACAAATCACTTCATTTAAATACTACATGGGTCAAAAGCAAACAAACAAAAAGAGGAGTGATGCTGACAGAGATCTCTGTAGAGCACTGTGACTGTTCCTACCCACAAGGACACCAGAGGAGACTCAGTGAGAGGAGCCCTGGGTTCTTCAGCCCAAGGGCATGTGAAAAATTAGATCAAACAAGGCAGGAAGCATGCAGAACCCTGGACCAATCATTAGGCCTTGTTTGGCTCTATTTGTAGTGAAAAGTTGTTTTTTAATATTTTCAGACCTGAAAGACAGGGAAAAATAACAGCACCAAGAATGTCTGTTCTGAGATGTCCATGATACAGTGTCTATGGTCTTGAATGTGTTGCTTTGCTAAAACCACTTCTGCACCCAGGAATGGACAAGGAATAGTAGGACTCTGTTTTATTTTTTTTTACTGTTATTTTATCATTTTGATGCAAGCTACAGCTTCTAGCTGGACAGATTTATGCTGTTGAGCATCAAAGCCAGTGGTGTTCTTTCAAATGTACTCTCAAAAATGCCATCAGACCTCTGAAATCCATAGCATGAGGGCTATTACTATGTGAAAAAGACATGTGTCAGTTAGGATTTTAGAGATTGTATAGAATTATGGCATGGTCTAAAACATGCATTCATATTTAATAATAAAGCTTGCCTCATAGATATGCACTTGGTAAATGCTCAGCTCTTACATTTTTTATAGGTGTATAACAAATTTGTAAAGTAAAGGACATGGTGTAAACAACCTGAGAAGCAGTTGGTGAAGGCTGAAATACATGAGCAGAATTCTCAGCAAAGACCTCTATCCTCATCTTCCTCAGCATCCCACAAAGCATGATGCTGATATTCAAATGCAGTTGTTGTATCTTAGATTTCCATCCTACTGGTGAAACTGGTCCTTAATTCTCTTCTTTTTGGTAAACACCCAAGAATCCTTGTCCTATTTACAGATTTATTGAGCTTAGGAAAAAAATAACTGATCTTAGCACTGGAAATATTTTTTTTGCAAGGAGAAGGTTAACTTTAGTCTTTGGAATCAAAATGTTTCACATAGGAGAACTGGACTTCTATGTTACTCCCCAGTTAGTGTTTAAGTAGTTATTATCATGTAGGGGTAAGCTGTTTCTCCCTTTTCCCCCTGACACCTTCTGTAAAACATTTAAAGATTGTAGTGTATTAGTGGCTAGAAAGTAACTGAGGTTCATTTCTAGAAGGTAATATAACCTGAGGCATTTAACACTCAATGTCTAGCTAATCTCCATGCTTTCTTTCAGTTGTTTATGTGGACACTACACTTTTCCTCCAAACAGACTTCTGGAGAGCTATCTCTTTTTAAAGAAGTTTGCATTTCTTATTTTCCCCCATTTTGAATAATTTTATACTTCCATTTCCACCCACAACACCTTAAAACATCAGCTGTCCCAGTCTAACATGGGGCCATTACTCACAGTGCATTTGGACTTGCTCTGTTATTCCTCAATTGTTTTAAAATCCTGGCAACAAGAGAGTTAGCTTCATAGTTCTTTAAGTTCTCCAAGAAGCCTCTAGATGCCATGGACCTGTTTATTTTCTCATATTCCTTTCCTTAGCTTGCCTGCTGTCAAGTCTCTCACAGGTTGTTCATGGAGCTATGTTCATCCTCTAGTGAATTCACCTTGCTTCTCGGTATCACAGTTGAACCTCCTGGTATCCTCTGAAACACGTACGAGGTACTAGATACAGCTGTTAAGGAAAAAAGATGATCTCAAGATGAACACCAGTATTGTCACTTTGATCAGGCTGAGAAACATGGAGAAGAGTTATATAGATTGTCTCCTCATTTAGCAAAATGTGTAGCAATATTTCTGGGCTATGCATGGCACAGCTATACAAGCCATTGCTGCAAAAGCCTTGTATACAAAAGCCTTGCTCTACAAGCCTTTGCTACAAAAGGCTCTATATTTTTCTTTTAAAAGGAGTCAGATTAAGGGTGATCTGGGCAGCAACTGATTTTTTTCTGTCTGGTACAGATAGTAACTATGAAAGTGCATAGATTAAATTTCTCTTAAAAATACCTTATTTGGATTATTTTATTTGTTTCTGTGAAATATGCTTTTGGAATTTCAATTAGGATTGTACCTAATCTATATAGCATGGCCATTTTGACAATATTGGTTCTTCCTCTTCAAGAAAAGGAATGTCTTTTCATTTTCTGATATCTACTCCAATCTCCTTTCTTAGAGTGCTATAGTTTTCAGAGTAGAGGTCTTTCACTTCCTTTGTTTGATTGATTCCCAGCTATTTCATTTTTGGATGCTATTGTGAAAGAAACTGATTCCCCAATTTCTCTCTCAGTGAGTCTGTTGTTTGTGTATAGGAAGGCTATTGATTTTTGCATGTTGACCTGTATCTAGCCACACCACTAAATCTAGTGATTCAGTCTAGCTGTCTTTTGCCTGAGTTTTTGGGATCTTCTACAGAGAGTATCACGTTGTCAGCAAATAATGACAAATTAATTTCTTCCTTTCTTATTTTTATTTCTTTTATTTCTTTCTCTTGTCTAATTTCTGTGATTAATGTTTCCAGAACTGTATAGAAAAGGAGTGGTAATAGTGAATATCCTCATCTTTTTTCTGATTTTAGTGTGAAAGGTTTCAATTTTTGATCATTTTATATAATGCCAGCAGTTGGTTTTTCATAAATAGCTTTTCACCAGTTTGAGATAAAGACCATATTTTATAATTTTCTATAGTATTTTAATCATAAATAGTTGTTGGATTTATGGAACACTTTCTGCATCTATTAAGATGATTCTATGGCTTTTGTCCTTGACTCTGTTATATAGTGTACTACAATGATTGATTTATATATGCAGAATTAACTTTGCATCCCTGGGATGAATCCAACTTGGTTAAGGTGTCTGATTTTCTTGATGATCCTCTGTATCTTGTTCATAAGTATCTTATTGGCAATTTTTGCATTTATATTCATTAGAAAGATTGGCCTATACTTCTCTTTCTCACTTGGGTCTTTTTCTGCTTTGGGAATCAAAGTAATAGTTGCTTTCAGGACAAAGACATGATGAGGAATATCACAATCCCCAGCTTGAAATCATGCTCCAAAGCCACTGTTGTGAAACAGCATGGCACTGCAAAGAAACAAACTCCAGGATGAATGGAATAGACTAGAAGATGCAAAAATAACTACAGACTTATGAAGCTACTTCAACCTTAACAAAAACCAAACATCCTCTTTAATAAACAGTGCTGGAAAAAGTGGGTTCCAAAAATTAAAGATTAAATTAAAAGATTAAAATTAGACCTATATTTTTCACCACAACTTAAACTGAAATGTAAGTGGGTTAAAGATCTAAACGTTAATACAAAAACAGTACACCTACTGGAAGATAGGTTAGATAGAATTCTTGGAAAAAAATTAGTGTAAGAAAAGTCTTTGTGAACAAAACCTCAGTAGCAGAGGAACTAGCAGAAAGAATCAACAACTGGGGTCACATCTTATTAAACAGCTTTTGCACAGCAAGAGAAATCGCCAAGAGAACAAAAAGACAACTTAAAATATCAAAGAAAATTTACCAGCTGTTTCTCAGATAAATGTTTACTATCAGATCCTACAAATTTAAAGACACAATTAAAAATTGGGGTCCTGAAATGAACAGACATTTTTCAGGTGGAGAAGTACGTGCAACAAACAAACATACATCACTGGTCATTGGAGAGATGCAGATGAAAATAACACTAAGATTCTATCTCATTCCAGAGAGAATGACTGCTGTTAAATCAACCAATATCAAATACTGGTGTGGCTGTGGGTGAAGGAGCCCTTCTCCACTGTAGGGAGGAAAGTAGAATAGTGCAACCACTGTGCAGATCAGTGTGGAGATACCTCAGAAAACTTGAATCAGTGACTATTTGAATTTTTGTCTCTATTTCTTCTAGGTACATTCAGGGAAGAATTAAAAGCATCATATCACAATGACATATGTGTACCCATGTGGGAATTCAGGGAAGAGGATGCAGCCAAAACCCTCATGACAAACTCCAATCCGAGTCCCACAGCAAAAGTATTAACAACCAACAAACAACAAAGTCAGAATCTTGAGAAAAAGGCTGAGTCCAGGCTCGACTCTTGCTGCTCTGAGCAGCTGCAGCCAAAGGTCAAAGACTGCAGTAGCAGAAGGGGGAGTAGAAAAGCCCATAACCCCTGCTCACCACACCTTTATTTTCTACCAAGTCTTCACACCTTTAATCCTAGTATGCATAAAACAGGGTGGTCCCACAATAATCCCTGTAGATGAAGGTTACATGGGACAGGATATCCATCCTTATATCCTAGTAAGTCCTAGTAAATTCTAAAGCCAATAATCTTAATGCAGTAATCCTTGTAGTTTAAAACCTTGCCAGGTGGGGCAGACCACTGCAGTAATCCCAGTAGTTGATCCTGCAGGGCAGGGCAGATATCCTTAAAGTATTCTAATCCAAGTAAATTGTCCAAAATTCCCTACACACCCATGTTTATAGCAGCTCAATTTGCAATTACTAAATTATGGAAATAGCTCAAATGCTCATCAATTGAAGACTGGACAAAGAAAGTGTGTTTTTCTTTTAATAAAATAGAGTACTATTCAGCTATAAAAAATCATAAATTAGGGGCATTCATACATAAATGGATGCACTTTGAGGCCACAGTCATTAGTGAAATAAATAAGACACAGATGCGTAAATAATACCTCATTTCATTAGTGTGGGAAAATGAGGAGTAAATGAGATTCAAAATACATGATTGTTATTATGAAATAGGAAGAAATCTTCAAAAGGAAAAGGGAATGTGGAGTGGGGAAGGAAAAGAAGAGAAAGAAAAAATGGTAAAAAGGGAATATGGAAACAAAGTTTATGTGTAGAGGGAGTTGGGTGTTGGAGGGAAGGCAGGCGAATGGGAAAATAAGAAGCAAAATATATCATATAGAGATACAAATTCTCACTGATGAATATGATTATAATATACTCTTAAAATGTGCCAATAAACTCAATAAAGGAAAAAATAAAAATATATACCTTATTGTCTAGCTATGAAAGTGTGGCCAAGAAACAACATTAATACTAAGCAGAATTTAGGAAGACAAGGCCCAAGAATATTTAGTCTCTTGGAATCCACAACACCATTCTCAGGCTGAGTGGGCCTTCCATGTTGCGACAAAGATGTACCTGTCAAAGTAAGAACAGAGAGTCTGTGTTGTATTTAAAAATTTTAAACCAGAATTTTAAAATTTTAAATATCTGTACATATTTTCTTCTATATCTTGCATCAGACCAGGTAATTGCACACTGAGAAATCTGGTGTGCAATGCAACTTTGAAAGGATTAAGATGTAGACTGGGGGCTTCTTCTGGGACTAAAGCCTATGAATATTCACTTCTAAATTTTCTTTTTCATTCTACATGAATACACCAGAAGTTTCTAAGCTGATTCTTAATTACCATCATCGACAAAGATCTTGGCTAAATATGAGGAGCACTGCTTGATAACAGGCCAAAAGTAACAGGTAGAAAAGGCCCAGGGTATCAGAATTCTGTCTTTGTCAGCTTTTGGGGAGACTGAGAAGCTCTGATTCCTCACTGCACAGGACTCTTGCATCTTACCCATGTGGTCATCAATACAGGAAGTAGTCTTGTATGTGTGGAACTGATGCTTTGCTTGGGAAACAAGGAGTTTCCCATTATGTGCCGGCTAATGAGGAAAACTGCGGGTGAAACTCACTTCTCATAACCCAGAAGTCCAGGAGACTGCATATGTGTGAGAAGCTGAGCTGTGCAGAAACTATAAATGGAAAGAAGGACGTGTGCTGGTGAGTCACAGAGGTGTGACCTTCCGTATTATTATCTGGTTGCTAGTTTCTCTTTCTCTGGCCCTTTTCACCTGTGCTCTGATTCCCAGCACCGACCATGAAGCTGCTTTGCTCCTCCTTGCTTGTCTGCTGAGCTGGGTCTACCAGCAGCACATGCACTGTGCGAGATGGCTTCACAGAAGCTGCCTCCCACCCGGGCAGTACAGCACCATGTCTCATGATGTGCATCACAAGACTTGGAAAAAACAGAGCTTGAGATGTGATTTCTACCAAATGTTTATGTTTTATATCATTACAAATTTGCAGTGTTCTAACAGGAAAATCTGTAAACTGAAAGTAATCTGTATTAAATAGAAAAAAGAAAATTTGCTTGACAATTACTTAATACAGCATTCATACAATAGTGTGACTCATTGAATCATTGCTCTGATTAACCTCTAATTTTTTTAGGGTGGGCGGTTACCGAGGATTGAACTCAGGACTTTGCTAGGGAGGTGCTAGAACCACTGAGCTAAGTCCTGGGCCCTAACCTCTAAAGTTCTAACATTTCATACAGGCATTTAATATTTCAGGAAGTTAACAAAAGGACAATTTACCAAGTTTTCATAAAACACTTTCTATGCATTGTTCTTACATCCATGTTTTTCTACTTGGAAAGATTCCTTGTACACACCAGTGCTGACTCAGGCAAGTTCTTGAGCCAGTATCCACTATGGGAACAATGGCAACACCACCTTCAGGAAAGCCTTGAGATTCCTTTCATTTGGGATGAGGGGCCCACATTCTAATGCCAGCTTCCTGAATACTTTTAATTATTCTGACTGCAAATCAGAAGTGGTTCTGCCTCAGCTAGGCCCCTTATACCTCAGCCAGCACCACTTTGCAGGACAAGTAGCAGTTCAATACTTGGAACTGGGGACTTGCTGGTACTCAGGTTTATTGTTAGACTTCGTTCCCTTCACAGATCTTGGCACCATGCCTGACATCCAGCAAGCAATGAGCAAGTCACTTGAAAAGAGCAATGAATTATTATTTTATTTTAGACTGTGTTCTGGGTAGAGAAGCTTAAAGTGTACTCAGTGGCTCTTCTTTTCTGAAGAAGCTCCCATGGTCAGTGAAGATAAATGTGCTTCGGAGATGTACGTACAGAAGTTGTTTTATTAAAGTTCTCCAAATGACCAGTTTTATATCCTTTTATCAGCTCCAGTTCTCCTTCTTCTGAAACAAGTATAATACAAAAAAAAAAAAAATGAGAATTAAGTTGTGTCTTATACTGGTACAATTCCCCATTATGGAGTGCAATCATGATGTGTATATTTAATGTGCCAATAAAGATTTAAAAAAATTTAAAAAAAGCACATGTGAGAGTTAAACAAGGTGATCTACGGGAATTGTGCAGCATGTACTTGGGCCGGCCAGGCACACGCAGGTTCAGGGCGCATCTTGCTAACCCTCCCTCTGCAGCTGTGGCATGCCAGGTTGTGGGCAGTACTATTATTAACCTTGACTTTGGCCTGGAAGTTTCAGAAACTTGAAAATTTGTCTTTTGTCTTTCTTATCAAAATTTGAAAATTCATAGTTGGACTTAAACATTAAAATTCATAAGGGATAGCTGTCTTAATTTTTAGATTTTTTTCCATCATAGACAATGGGTAACATTTTAATAAAAATAACAAATGAATAACTTAGTTTCTTCTTCACTTAAAACTTTCTGAAAAAGTTAGGGGGCTTTATATTTATATTGTTTTTGTTTCCAAGCCAGAAAACGATCCCATGATATCGAAGTCCAATCTGTGATTCACTCATAGGACATGAAAAGCTTCTTTGATGGAGTTCTAAATATTGGTCGAATTAAAAAAATGCTGGTAGTCACTATTCCCATGACAGATGTATAGTAGCTTAACATGTTATGTATAATTAGTAATAATCTTCAATCATTTGGCATTTAAAGACATTAAAAGCTACTCAAATGACCTAGCTGAGAAGCAGCTGGTAATTCATAATTACCTCTAGCTTTAGAAAATTGTAATCTCATCTGGAAGTCTCCAGATGGGCTAGGGAAGGAGAAGGAAAGAATTGTATTTCTTGCTGCTGTTGGTGTAAACTGTGCTTCAGATCAAATACAGAAGGAGTATGAAATGCTAAGGAAAAACTGAATCCACCCATCATGTGCTTATTCCTGATATTTTCCTTAAATTGATGGGAAAACAAGATATGATATCTAGAAAAGAGAAAAAAAATTTTAATTTTCCTAGAAAATTGTTTGCCTTTCCAGTCTCATATTTGGCAGTTTGATATCTGTGAATGTCTCTCTTAACAAAAACAAATAATATTTAGGGTATAGACATTTGCTTTGTCCTGAATTGTTCTAATTGGGAATGAAAAAAAAAGAGATGATGTCAAGGGAGCATACCCTGAATGGCTCATTACTCAATTCTGAGAGGGGACAGGTTGTAGTAGAAGAGTACAGATCAATCACTCAGTGTTAGTATCTTACTTTTATCACCACCACCACCTAGCTTGGGACAAGAAATTTAATTTATGAAACTTCAGTTCCTTTTTCATTCCTGTAAAATACAGCTAATGACATCTACCCAGTTGAGACATATAAACTCAATATTATTCTTATGTTTAGTTATAATCCTCCAGAGCCTTGGTATTCAGAGTGTGGTCTATGCTTGGCAGAAATAGCATCACTGAAGCATTCACTATAATACAGTATGTTATGCCCAGACTGACACAATTAGAAACCCTTTCCTGCTTGGAACCCCCAGTTTGGAATTTCTAACAAGCTCCCTTTGATACTCATGTTGCTGGTTCATTGACCACACTTTGAGTAACAAGACTCTAGTGTCTCTAAGTTATACCACTCAGACTAAAGGCACAGAGTCATACTCGTGCTGTGTAATTTTAGATCTTATTACAAAAACTTAAATAGATGTGAAGTTGTCGACTTTTCTACTGGTGGGAGAAAATACTGGGAACTTGGAGTTTCAGGGAGGTTTTGGATGATCCAGTCCATGACCTGCAGGCTCCAAGGCAGAGGGCACAGCTAAAGAAAGAAATGCAGTCACCTCATGGCATCTAGAGACAAAGAGAAGAGTCCCAGAGGGTAGAGGAGGGTCCCGGCATAATCCTGCAGGCCATGCTTCTGTGGTCCACACTCAGACATCCTTGTGCCTCACTAATCCGATCAGCATCTTCTAGTCAATCAAGCTGCCACTCAAAATCAATCATCACAAGGGTTATAACTGATAGATTGCAAGAGTTGATCTAGATTAAATCAAATATCTTCATCCCCACAAATTCTAAGGCAATGCTCTGAGGCTGAGTTTAGGGATTGGTGCTTTTTAGAAAGCTGTTCAGATGATAACAGTGCACACAAAAGAACAAACAACACAGAATAATGGTGAAATTGAACTCTAGAAAAAGCATATACAACAAAGACAAAAAACAATAAAGAAGGTTTTAGGTAGAAATGTGTTCCATGTGGCCCACAAAAGATAGGCACACATTGATCTGTGGATATGTTACCTTCCTGGGAAAAGAACTTGCAGATCTGATGAAGGGTGGGGAACATAAACGGGTACATGGAGGTTGTTGAACCGTGTGAGTTCTTAAAACGATACAGAACACAGAAAAACATCTCAGAGATCACTAGGAGAGGGACATAACCCATAATTGTTGCCTCTGAAGGTAGAGAAGTAGGAGAACATGAGCCAAAGGATCCTGGAAACATTTAGAAGCCAAGACAAGGCTGTGGAGAACAGCAAGCAAAAACAGAGGTCCAGCCAACAATCTGTACAAGTCAGAGAGTAGATTTCCCTGCAGCCAACAGACAGTCACAGCCCTGCCAGCACTCTGATGTTCGCCCAGTGAGATCCTGCCAGAGTTCTCATCTGTAGACTTGTAAGACAATACACTTGTATTTTTTGCCTCTCCAAATTCCTTTTCCTTTGTTACATTAGCAATAGGAAATTCATACAAGGATAGAATATATACTAGTGCTTCAATACTTTCATTTAAAGACTAACTAGTGAGATTATTCCTCATTTTTTGCCTAGGAAAATTCTTTTTCTACTTTTATAATCCTGGTATGCTTCAAGTTATAATATAATAAGAAAAATAAATGTATTTTCCTATTGGACTAACATACAAGTCATCCCAGAACCTCTTAAATAAATTGACTATAATTTAAAAGGTTTTGGGTGGGGGCAGGGAGTTAGCTCAGCGGTTCCAGCACCTGTCTTGCAAGTGCAAGGACCCGGGTTCGATCCCCGGTAACCACATACAATACTGGGCGTGGAGACTCACGCCCAGCAGCAACCAGTACCACATACCACATACCACATACCACATACCAAAGTGCTGGGCGTGGTGGCTCACGCCTGTAATCCCAGCACTCAGGAGGCAGAGGCAGGAGGATTGCTGTGATGTGAGTTTGAGGCTGAGCTCAGGGCCAGCCTGAACCACAAAGTGAGACCCTGTCTCAAAAAAAAAAAAAAAAAAAAAAGTTTTGGTAACACTTAATCAATGTCCATTATGAGTCCTAGAGTGGTCTCATAACTTTACATTGTTTTTTGCAATGCTGCATAGTATCCATCAAAAATACACAGCTGAGGATACGTTTACTTTCCTGTGTCAGAAAGGCTGGTGTTGAAGCACAGAAATGCCAGGCAGAGTGGTATGAAGAGCTTTAAAAGAGCCTAAGTTGTGTGTCTTGTCTACAGGACCCCAGAATTAAAGAAAGAGACTACCTTTTAGAAAATCTAGATTAAAAAAAAAATAAACACAGAAAGATTAATTATCAAGTTGTCAGACTGCCAGCAAGTCATTAAAAGAGTGTCTCAAGCTCAGATATTCTAGTTTCCTGTAAAGCCATCCTTTCCTCTGAACTAAAATATGTGCATAACGTGTAAATAGAGATAACCCAAATTTTCTCCATCATAAAGCAGATGAGCATCGGAACAAGAAGTAAGCTTAATGAAGTCAATGTGGGTAAATCTCTTTCATTTGCAGAAAAGATAAAGAAGCTTTGAAAGTCAAAAGAGAATGCTGTGACCTTAAAAAATGACAAAACCAAATCCATTATTCATTTATGTTATTAAAGCTTCAATGTGCACTCAGAAGCAGTTTCCAAAGTGATTCAGATTACTGTTTTTGTGGTAATCTAAAACACTTGAACAGATTAGTTGTGAAACAAAAGAATTGTTCTGTGTTTTTTTTTTTTTAATCATTCTAAGAAATACACAAAAATACTTGGCTCATGGGGGGAAGGAAAAGAAAGCCAGCAAGATGCTTTAGGATCTTTTTCTCCCCTATCACATGCATAAAATTGAGAACAAATAAAAACTAGTCTTCTAAAGAATATGACTGTGCTGACCTCTCTCCTATTTTTCTTAAACCTTTTAGCTGAGAGGCCTTGAGATAAAAGGCTTGCTTATCTTAGTAGATAAAAGATGCCACTGGAGGAAAATTTAAAGATCTAGAGATGGACAAAACCATGCAGAGTGGCAAAGGAAGAACACCTTGACAAAACGAAGCATTAACATGTGTCAGTAAAGTCAGTGTCAAGGGGAAGAAAGGCAAGAAGACACTTAGAAAGTAGTTACTAATAGAAAAGCCTCACGATTTCCTTTGTGAGAGAATTTTCATATTATTAAATCCACATATTTTTCTGTAATGTCCTATTTCTTATGACAAGTGCAAAATTGAATTATAAACAAATTTTAGTGGAAGTGGCCATGTTTGTCCACGATATAATATAATATTATATAATAGCTTACTATGTTTTTCTACAGTTTTGTATTGTGTTCCTTTTCAAAGGATCCCAGGCTATTTGCCAATGAACTAGAAAATATTTGAAGACTGTAGAGTATTTATTTAATCTTGTTCTAAGAAGAAACTCCTCTCTTCTATAAGGCACTATTATGAAACCATTGGTAAAATTTAAGAGAGAGGAAGAAAGCATTGATTAAACAACGAAGTTATAAATTGGCTTTCATGTGGATGGTTACAATATTCAATACTTACAAATTAAAGGAGGGGTCTTAGTTACATTCTGAGTGCTGAGAAAAAATATCCAATGCTCACAACTTAAAAGAGGAAAGATGTATTTTGGCTCACAGTTGGTAGAAGTTTTGGTTCATAGTTGCCTGGCTGCATGGCAGAAGGGCATCATAGAGGAGAAACAGTCCATGGCAGGACAGGCAGAAGCAGCAAGCAGGGTCTCTTCATATCCCTTCTATACTACAAGCCTATTGGTTGGTGCTATTCACTCCCAGCATAGGATTTCCGCTATCCACACCCAGAGCTATGCCAAACAATTTAGTTGTCATCCAACACTGATCCTAGTGTCACACCCCCAAAGTCAGCATCACACATCCAGGACCCAGCCATGCCCCTGAAGCCCCATCTTCCATCTCATGTGTCTTGGGGGGACATGCTGATACAAGCTGTATCTACTGTACAGCTGTATTACTGTAGCTCCTGGATGTGGAGAGTTCAGTGCAGGATAGGCTGGCTCCCAAGAAAAAGCATCATAGATGAAGCACGTCATGGCAGCAATGTGCCCAAATTTTGGCAGCCAGGAGCAGGAGATGGAGGACTGGGCTAAATGAAAGTGGGCGACAGCTTTGTGTCTCTGTGACTCAGTCCAACACACGTGGAAGTACTCTATTATAACCCCTTCCATGACTCTTGAACCAGTCAAGCTGACAGAATTAAAGGTAAATATCACATCTGCTGTCAACTTTATAGCCAAACACAGCTCCTTAAACCACATTCAAATTCCATATACAAAAATAGGCCAATTATTTCACTTAACATATTACAACTATCTGGAGTACAGCTGGGAGCACAGTCATTCCTTCCTCAACATATTTTTCATAAAAAGTACAAGTCAAAGATTTTTCTCAGACTCAAGTCAAATTCTTAGCCATGAACCATTATAAAAATCAAACACAAGTTATAGGATCCCAAAGTAATCACCATAGAGTAAATATTTCCATTTCAAAATGGGAGAAATAGAAGGCTTGCTGGAGCTGGTTCTGCTTACAGCCTACATCTTCACCATGTGGGACCGGTTCCTTAGGCTGCTGACTCTCTTGGTCCTCCACAGCTTTATGCACTACCTCACAGGGACTGCTCTGCTGGCCTCTCAGGTCTCCTTTGGAAATCTTGTTGAACGTTTCCCTGCTCCCACCCTCAACTCTTGCTCTTAGTATGTCAGTAAAAGCAGCTTTACATAGATTATTCCAAGCTGTCCTATCAGCTGAAGGAGTAACCAGACCCTGTGTACCGTGGGTGCAGCAGCCTCTCTGTGCTTGAACGGCTGTAAACCAATTTCCCATAAGGTCTTTCGACATCTGGGTTCCCAGGCACTCTTTGCAAATACAAGATTTAAACATTTGCATCCTTAAGCTGGCAGTGAATAATGCCGTGTGGATTTCTCAGATACCTCAAAAAAACTATGTTCTTGCTCTACTACAAAGTATTTGATTTCTTTTTTAGTGTATGTTTTTGATACATAATAATTGCATATGTCTTGGGGAATTGGCTCATGTACGCATAAAGTTGGTTTCTTTCTAATCATATTAATCTTTTCAGTAGCCACATTTCCTTTCATCCTAACTATTCTCATGGTTTTTATTGGATTAAGTCTTAAGTTTTAAAAATTTTTCTGCTGTCCTATCGCATCTATAATCTGGATTAAAAACAGCAGTAACCATTCAGAAAGCCTGAAAGTTGAGCTGCCTTGAAATTTTCTTTGCTGGATTAATTATTACATATCCTCAAATAGGTCTTGTGAAAAGTTTCAGAATAAGGACAAAATGTAGACAATTTTTTTCTTTCTCATTTGTTCCAGAGTCGAGTACATAAAGCCTGTATTTCAACCTCCAAAGAATCCTCACTGAAGCCTCATGAGTTCAGCCTTTGCTGCCCACATTCCTGTCAGCAGTGTGGTGTTCACAGCTCCGACCAGAATCTCCCCTCAGGCTGTGCTCTAATATTATAGGTTTTTCTCTTTCACATCTCCAACCCTCCCCAAACCCATCCTCCGAGTCTGTTCCAGAGGCTTCTAAATCACAAGATCCAGTGCAGCGTGAAACTAACCTTCTTTCTATGGTATCAATTTCCTGTATTAGTTTTTCTATCATGGAGACACAAACCCAATACCCAAATCGAAAAAACAAACAAACAAACAACAACAACCACAAAACAAAAAAGAACAGATTTAAATTTGTTTCGTGGTTTTGGGGGATTTAGTCCACTGTAGACTCCAAGGTACAAACGTCAGGGCGGAAGGATGCGGAAGATGTTAGATATTGCGGTCACGACAGCCGGAAGTCAGAGTCGAAAAAAGTGCCAGAAAGGAGAGAGAGACTAACTGTGGCGTCTTCGGTCACACCGCTCCCACACCTGCCCAGACACACCCCGAAGTGTGCTTTACTACTCCCCCAGAAATCCCCAGGTCATTCAGGTTGGCACAGTTAGACTCACTCCCACATTACGTGTACATATTCCAGGTGCTTCATTCTAAACAGAGCTTTGTTAAATCTTGTTTATTTTTTAATTTTTATCTTTATTGGTACATTATGAATACACATCATCATCGCATTCAAACTTGAGAGTTTGTACCAGAATATGACATGACTTGATTCTCATTTTTTGCCTTTTCCCCTGCCCTGCAATCCCCACCCCCTGTATACACAATCTTTTCTTTTTTCTTTATTATTGTCACATTTGTTTTCCCCTCTTTATTTACCCTTCCACTCTCTTTCCTTTTAAATATTTTTATTCTGCTCATTTTACACAGAATTTATCTATGAGGGATGGTATTGTACCTCAATTTTTGAGAAATAATGAGAAAAATTTATATGAGACGATGAGATCTTTCATTTTTAATTCCTAGTTTGGCTCAAGAATGCCATATCTGTGTATTTGTTTTGCTGACATACTTACCCAACTGCAAAGGTACAGAAGGAAGCACAGGGTCGTTCCAGGTCCTCCTCTCACCATTTTTTAAACATCCAAGCAACATTAGCAAGGCAATCCCCATGTTAGGGTTAACAACATAAATTTTTGTCCTAGCCTGTTTCATTAAGGAGAATCCACCATTTTTTTTTTTTTTCTGGAAGTGTGTATGGAAATTTTCTAAATTGACTTGGCCTGAAAAATGAGACTTTGGTGAGAAAGAGTGATACATAGAAATGACGCCTGTTTTAAGAAAATAGTGGAGTGGGGGAGGGTAAGGAACTTGATAAGTGTCATTGCAAGAAGGGCATTTCTAGACAGTGCATGTATTCTGAATGTTGCTTTTCACGAAAATAAGCACAAGCCTCTAACTCACACAATAAAATGCCGATTTGACAGCTCTTGGCTTATTAGCCAACTAGTCACTTATTTGTATGTATGCAAGTTTCACTTTAAATGAAACACAAAATAAAGAGAAAAATGTTATAAAACACAGAACAATTATCTTCCCTCCAATGTAACCTCTGTAATAAACTGCGGTGCACACACAATGCTGTCTAAGGTGTTGCACGACAGGACAGTCTTCCCGGACACCTGTGCCCTCTTGAATTCCCAGGCACTTTGTGTTTCCAAGTTCCTGCTGGTATAAAAGGTGGTGATCTGTGAATAAAAACAGGATTGAGAGGCCATTCACCAGCATCCTGCAACCAACTCTGCCTACCACAGATTTTGGAGTGAAACTCACATATTGATTTTCATTTATAAATCCCCATCCAGGGGCCTGCTGTGTTGCCTTATAGGTTATTTTCACACCAGAAAATCACGCTGCACCTGGAACTGGCTGTACCTTTTAAACCTGATTCCTTGATTTCAATGACAAGGGACTAGGGTCAGACGCTTTCATTAATCTTCTGCATATTTTTTCTTACACATTTTCTTCAGGATAATGTGAGAATAATTACATAGTTTTAACTTTCTTTGATTTCTGTTCATAGATAATAGAATATAAGAAAGGAAACATTTGAGAAGGTTTTTTTTTTTTTTTTTTTTTTTTTTTTTTTTTTTTTTTGTCATCGCAACTTGCTTATTTCCCCTTGCTTTTTCTTTGTGTGATTCTTTTCTCACTACTCACTTGATGTTTTCCATCTCTGGCCATTTCCATCTCTGGCCATTTCCATGCTATAAACCATGTGCAAATATGATTTGTTCTCCAGTGTTATTTCCACCCAAACAAAGAAAATGATTAACTTTTTAAGGAAGCTGAATTAGAATTTTTCATGTAAGCTTGCCAATTTTTTGAGTATCAACCTTCAATTGTCTTTCCTCCCTGGTACAGCACATTCAGTCCTATGTATTCTATTCAACAGTGGAATTACCTGTGGTTAATTGAATGAAATGTGGTCATTTGATTCACCTCAGGTGAATCAAATTCTTACATCTAAAAATTTTATTTGGGAATAGACTCCTGTTTCAGATTTGAAAAATGATGTTATATCCCAAGAGTTGGGATCTTTATTCAGCTGTGCATAGACTGATATATGAAAAGTCAAGACAAAAATAAAGAATGGAGATTTACAGTATGGCTAATAAATCAGAGAGAAGAGACACCATATTTTGGAATTCTATTTCTGTTCTTGAATTAATTGAGACAGCTTTATTTCCTTCTGGAAATGAACCCATTTTAATTAAGTTAAATGAAATTGGTTTCTGTTACTCCGAAAGTACTCTAATATATAATGATGCATACTATTTTTCTTTCTTTCAGAATGAGATTATTCAGTATTTGTTGTTGAGATGAATTTATTTTACCCATTGTCTCTGGGCTGAGATAAAATTATTTCCTGTAGCTCTCACTCAAGGCTATAGCTTTGAATTTAAGTTAAGTAGACCCTCACATTTCAAGCAAATGAGATTGGTTTAGGGGTTGACTCCCAATGCATTGAAATCCAGTGGAATGAAGGAAACTCTGAGAAGTTAGTAGTTTCGCACATAATCAGAATGTGAACATTTATGGTATAGAATATGCTCATCAAATAAGATAATTTTAAAGCATTATCCTGTTATTAATGTCAACAGGAAAATAGGGATTTTACTTTAAAATCTACTTTTTATCTATATTTAAATGGTATACATATTTATACATGTTCATTGTACAACTATAAACAACATCTATAAGGATTAAAATTAGAAGTATCCTGTATATAATTATCCAAACAGTAAATAATATTTGTTACTCTTCATGACATCTTTCACATGTAATACACACACACATACGCACGATCATGTGTACACCTGAACAGATGTACTGCTCACAATCTTTTGTTTGGACAAAACACTTGACCCTCATAACTAAAGAAGGAACATGTATGTTGACTTAGTTTGAAAGGGTTCGGTCCACGGTTCGTCGCCATCAAGGTAGAAAGAGCAGGGCAGGAGGCAGCCAGGAAAGAGAAGGGGCCAGGGACAAGAACATTCCTCCACATCAGGGCCCCCAGTGACCCGCCTCTGACTTCTTCCCGCCTTCTGAGAGCACATTCAGCTCCTAAACTCATCGTAGGGTGAATTTACCAAGGAGTGTAGTGCTGCCCCAGGTTCAGTCGACTTCCAAACACATTGGGCTTTGGAGAGATAATTGAAACCGAAACGTTAATGACAGACCATGACTTGGAAATATTGCATGTACAGGTTTTGTTTTCTTATTTTTGCTTCGTTTCTGTGCTCTCCTAGAATCTTGTACAAATATCATGACAAACAGCTATCGCTAAGGCAGGAACGCCATGCTACTAATTTCAGGGAAGATGTGACTTCTCCTTTCAGCCTCAAATGTAGTCTTCTTGAACTATTAGTAGAAGAGCAGATTTTCAAGAGTTGCCTAGCTTAGCCAGGAAATTTAGATCTTTTTAAAATCAGAGTACCTGGCCTCCCACTATTTCGTTGAATTTTGGCTCTAATAAATTGGTAGAGATGGACTTTATTACAAGAAAGTGATTTGTAGTTGACTGTGCTTAAAAGAAGGCTAGTAAGAACATTAGGAAGTCTGGTATCTAATTCTAGCAAATATTATAGTGCCTGTTCTGAATAATGGGAAGAAACCAAAAGAAAAAGATTACACTCGACCAGTTCAAGGGACGGTATAAGGAACATTGAATTTCTGTGGACATATTTAAGGATTTGAAGCCCCCAAGAGGCATAAAAAATATTTTCCACAAAACAAATGAAATATTAAGACTAATAGAAGTTTAATTTGATAACAATTTGTAAAGCTTTTTTATAGTAAGTGTTTTAATATTTTGTCTTAAATATATACCAAAATTGTTCATTTTAGTTTTCCAATTATGTCTCATAGGATTTTAAAAGTGATATTAAAATAAGCATATCTATTTTTTTTGCAGTTTGATCTTTTTTATCTTAACTTTTTTTGCTTTTAAGTGTCTTTTTCTAAGTTATTTAACTTTTCACTTAAATATATAATGAAATAAATGCATTTTATTTGAGGCTTAAATAATTGAAGCAGATAGTTCTGTTTTAATAAATTTCTGATAATGTATCCGTTTTGCTATGTATAAAGTAAAATAATTGAAAATAAATTTTGTGTAGAGATTTTCCCAAAATTTTTACATTTATTGTGTTAGTATTTTTTATTTATTCAGATTATTCCAGAAATCTGAGTTACCCATGTCCTGAAAATAATTCAATATATATGATCCATTTTTACCTCATTTTGCCAATACATGAAAAATCATCATTATAGTATATTTTAAGAAGATCATGACATCCAATAAAATGACTTATGAAGCTTAAATGTATGCTTAAGTGATAATATGCATAATTTGATTTTTTTGAAAGGTGCAAAAGACTGTGACCAAAAAAGTAAGTATCAAGAATTATATACAAGTGAAGAAATCATCATACTAACTATATGAAACTGACACTATGTAATAATTATTCAAAGTGTATAATTTTATCTTGTTGGTATAGTGAGGTGGGAGTTAGATTTTGTTTGTTAATCAATAATTTTATCCAGAAAATTTTAAGTAATACATCTACTCATACTTTCTTAAGCATCAAGAAAAATATGAAATTATCAAGAGGATACATTTTTGGATAGTTATAACTATGCATAAATTAGTAGAGCAGGCTTGTTAATTAAAATTAAATTTTGCAAATGGCAGTTTGAAGTTGCTTTAAAAGGAGAGATATAGATTTTATACAATCACGCTTTAAAATATTAATAAATGCCTTATTATAAATGTTAGAAACATATTCAGTTTTATTGGATTAAATGTGATGTGTCCTTCAGAGACTCATGTATCAAGGGGCAGGTCCTCAGTGCTGCAGTTTCTGAATTAATTTTATGTATGTTTTAACTTTTCCTCTATATCAGGCATGTTAGTGCATGCTGTAATCCCTAACTAGGCAGGAGGCTGAGACAGGAACAACTTAGCAAAACCTCAGCTCAGAAACAACAGAAGTGTGATTCTTCTTATTTCTATTAAGAATCAAGATATAGTGTGCATACAAATTGTCAATGGGCAATGTAATTGTAATGTATTCCTAAAATGTACCAGTAAACTGAATTTATTAACACAGCAACAACAAAATAGGAACTTATTTTTTAACTCACTCTCTTCAATTTTCAACTTTTGTCCCAGAAAGTCTTGCTTTTTAGGCTGCACCGTGTTTGTATGATCAACTTTGATCTGTACATGATCTTTAGAAAACAACATCCACGCACTGTTAAAAGTCCTCCTCTTCTGTCATTACGGTTAAAGAAGTTGTGGTTCTTTCACAGAATGGAGTTTTGCTCTGTCATAAAAATGGTAAGATTGAATCATTTATACTCAAATGGATGTACCTTGAGGACATACTCATGCATGAAATAAATAGGTCACAGATGTGTAAATATTGTATCTTTTATCTGGTATGATAAAATGGAGATATAAATGAGTTCTAGTATATATAGTTGATATTGTGAAATAAAAATATTTAAAAAGAAATGGGGTGTAGGGGTAAATAAGGAGGTGAAAATAATGTGATGGCAATAGAAAAAGCAAACAAAGCTCATGTATATAAGGGGTGGGGGTGGTTGGGTGGGCAGGGGAATGGGGAAAAATGAGAATTAAGTTGTGTCATATACTGGTACAAACCTTCATCGTTGACTGCAATCATGATGTGTATATGTAATGTACCAATAAAGATTTCAACTAAAAACCAAAAAGACCTTCATTTTTTTTTCTGTGAGTTCACTGCCAAATACAATTTTACAGACTTTTAAATGCTGCTTCCTCTTCATTTTGAAGCAGCGACCTTATTGTGGGTAACATCATCCATGGAAAGTTGAGTATTTCATTGGATCGGCTGATTGGTTCAAACAGACAGGTGCATGGAGACAGCACCCAGAGAACAATCAATACGCAGACATTCGTCAGTGTCACACACTGAAGCAGTGTATCCGTCCTCTTTCCTTACCTACAGAAAAGTAGTCACCATCCTCCTCTTAAATACAACGGATTAATCCCGCCAGATAGGAATACCATGGAAGAAGCAGAAATATACAGCACGGAGGAGTTTTTGTAATTTTAATCTCTTAGTACAGTGTCATGAGTTGGTACAATTCCTAGAGTCCACTATGAGGATTTACACAACACTTTTGGCGGTGGTGATGAGAATCCAGGTTTCTTTCATTTTTGATAATTACAGCCGATGCATTATGGACCCTTTCCGTGTACCTTTTGTTGATTACGTGGACGCACTTCTGCTGGTTACATCTTTAAGGTATGTTTTCTGGGTCTTGGGATTGGTACATTTTCAACTTGAATAGATCATTGTAGAAGAGATTTCCTAAGTGGGTGTAACATTTCACTGCTCCTGTGTGTCTACATTGTCACCAACATTTAGATGCGCTTTTGAAATTTTAGCTTCTTGGGCACATTTATCCAACCTAAACGTGAAAATTGTAAATGTCTGTTTTAAATTTTAAATCTGTCATTTTTAAAGACATCTAGTTGTGATGGGAAGTAATGTCTCGGTGTGATTTTAATTTGCAGGTTCATGATGATTTAATGAAGCTAAATGTGTTTCATGTTTATTGACCAGTTGAATACCCTTGAGTGTGAAGACTGGTCAATCTCTTGCTCTTTTTAAAAATTTCTGACTCTATTGGGCTATATGTCATTCAATACACATTCCTAAAAGAAAATACCTGGGACTGTCACCTTGTAAAGAGGAAAGTCCAGGACAGCTCACCAGGTTAGCATTCCCATTCCATGTTCTATTTGTTCCACTGCTGAAGGCCTGAGGTGGGTCAGCACGTCAGGGGGAGTGCTCAGCAGTGGACAACTGAGTGCAATGTGAGGCCTGAGAAGAAGGGAGAGGAGGAGGCTGGGACCCCAGTACCCCTCCAGTGCATGTCCGTAACATGTCTGTTCACCAGACTGTCTCTCAAACGTTTCAACTATTTAGTACATAGTGACATTCAATATCCAAACGTGGTGAGTTGTCTGCCTTTTCATTAGTGCTCTGTGGTTCTTTATTAATGCTGGCTGTGAGTCCTTTGAAACACAAAATTCTTTCTATGTGACTTTTCACTTGCTCCTCGTATCGGTGCCCTGTAACAATCAATGGATTTTAATTTTTTCACTTACACTAAATGGTTTAGCATTTTAAGAAACTTCTGTTAAGTCATGAATACATTCTCTAAACTTTTCTCCGTAAAGCTTTGCTTTCTTACCTTTTGCATATAAATGTGACATGTACTTTTCTTTTATATAGAGTGATATAGAATAAACAGTTTCTTTTTTCCAGAAGAATGACTAACTGATCTAGAATAATTTTCTGAGAAAAAAGAAAAGGTCTTTCCCTGTTGCTGTGCATTGTCAAATATCTATGGAAGCAGCCTCTAAGACTCTCCTGAAGATTCCCACCCTGAGGAACCCGCTCCTGGGTAATCCCTCTCCAAGTTTTCTAGGGGACCTACAGCATTCAGCAGAAAGGAGAGTACTCCACTTAGGTATTAAGTGAAGAAGGGGAGTGTTTCTGTTTGGGGCTCTTTCTCCTTTATCCTCTCTCTTTCTTTCATAGAACCTGATGGGGGAAACCAGTGGTGTAGAGGCCTTTGGAGAGACTCACGGAAGTGATTGAATGGAAGTCAATCACTGAAAGGCGTGGGTGACCCTGAAGCTGGTGCAGCAGCCTCACCTTAGACTTCTTGATAGTGACCTCACGAGAGACCCCACAGCAGAGTTCTCTAGTCACAACCTGTGCAAGACACAGGACACACAGGAGAGGATACATTTGCTTCGAGGCACGAAGTTTCAGGTGATTCGTTATGTGGAACATGTGACATAAACAACCGTGAAATGATCCTGTGCCTTATTTTATTTATGGCCTTCTGTTCCTTTGATGTATTTTTCTCTCTTTGCATCTTCACAATATTGAACGGTTACAATATTAAAATAAATGTGTCTATCTGGTACCGTAAGTACTCAGATACTGTTTTCAAAGATTGTTTTGGCATTCTTGATCCTTTTAACTTTCATACAGATGTTATAATCAGCTCATGCATTTTCATACACAGCAACACAACGCGTGAATACACAATGTGCACAAAGAGGCACAAGATGTCTGTAGTGACTGTGACTGAGTTTTAATTCAGTCTAAACAACAGGCAGAACTGAGATCTTTAAAATAAGCCATGAGCAGCCCTCAGTTGCTTAGTCTCAAAAATACCTACTAACCTTACTGCTGTGCACTGAGAACTTTATGCAGCCTTCATTTAATCTGAAGACTTTAACACTACTGAGACAAAAATGCAGCGGTCCCCCGTGTCACCTCGTTGTGCTGTTGCATGGAAAAGCATATTCTGCTGTCTCAGGAATGCTGGTTAGTAACACTAAGATTTTCTTACAAGTTCTGCTGGGTTTTCTGTGGAACATTAGATACAAAAACTGACAATTTCATTTTTGCATTTCAAATTTTTACCCCTGTTTATTTCTTCCCTTCACTAGTGAAGACCTTGTTCAATGTAGAAAAGAGGTGGTCACAGTGCACACCAATTTTGGTCCATATGGCTCTATTACATTTCACATATCTCTCTCAGGCGGAAGTCTTATAAGTTATCAGTGCACACTCGTGGTGTATTTCATAGAGGTTTTCAGTAGTGTATATTATTTATCAAATTAAGGAAAGTCTCTTTAATTTTTACTCTTGTAAGATCTTAATCACAAGTGAATATTCAGTCTTATCAAATGTTGTTTCTGTATCAGTTGAAATGTTCCTTTTTATAGTTAGAGTGATGAATTTCATTGACTTGTTCACAACAGTATATTTTTAATATTTTTACTTATGAATATTCACAGTTAAAATAATTTTATAAGAAACATCCATATTCCCACTGTCTACATTTTATTGTTTAAAGATTTTACAATATATGCTTTATCATGTAGCTATTCCGTTATGCACTCATTAGGGGATGACTTTAAAAAGATTACTAAATGTTTCATCAGTCCAGAAATAAATTCTACCTTGTTGGAGACATTATCTATTAATTTTTAAATTTCTGTAATGTTTTATCATTATTTTGTAAGATTTTTGCCAATATGTTTGGAAATTTTCCTGTAATGTCCTTGTCAGGTTTTGTGGCTTAAGATATTTAACCAACTAGACAAATAAAAAGGTCATGGATTGAGAAGGATTCCTTTTTCTTTTATTATTGGGAAAAGTTTATGTAAGTTTGGTGGTATTTTTTTTTAATTTAGAAGAAAATAGTATAGGAAAACGGTAGTAGAATTTTCATTTGTAGGATGTATTTTAAGAATTGCCTCAATTTATTTAACAAGATCTATTCCTGAAGTCTATTTTTTTTTCAAATTTAGCCAGTTGTTCTTTAATGAATTTTTAAAATATATCATTTTCTTATTTTCACCTATTATGAAATAAACAGTAAAAATACTTTCCTACTGACATTTGAAGATCTGTCATATTTGTGTTGATTTCACCTTTTGTCTTATTTGTAAAGCATATTATGCATTTTCTTCATTTTTCATGATTAACACTGTAATAATTTTACCAGCTGTTTCCACAAATGTTTTTCTTGTTGTCCTTTGTATGTTTTTCACTTAACCTCTTTTCTAAATCCCCCCATCTATTCTCTTACATTTGGTTTGCCTTTTCTAATTAACTTCTTTAAAAGCTTCATATTTAGTGTATTTAATGAGACAATTTCCCCCTAAGCAATGCCTTAAATTCATTCTACAGATTTTGAAACAATGAAATATGATTTTTCAGTGTGAAAAATGACACTTTCTTTGTATTATAATCTATTTAGAAATACATTGTTAATATTTAAACAGTTGAGTATTATGTCTAGATTGTTTTGTGGGATTATTGATTTTTGTGATTAGTAAAATGCTCTGAAATATCTTCTACTTTTAGTCCTATTTTATGACTCATTCTATATTAGTTTTGCTTATTCTTTGTATATCCCAAAATAATATACATTCTTGTACTTGGAGCTAGTCTTTAATAAAATTGACTCTAATTAGTAGGTAGTTAACTTTTACAGAAGTTCTGAAATCTCATTTTACTTTGTTGGTTGTACTGGTAATAGTGCCTAAAACTGCCCTTATTTGTACTTCTTTTTTCCCCCTGTTTAAAATTCTATCCAATGAAGTTATATCATTTAATACATCTAGATTTAAATGGGAAATATAAGAATCAAGATATATCACATATAGATGCAAATTAAAAATGATTAATGTAATCATAATATACACCTAAAATGTATCAAATAACTCAATTAAAAATAAATCTAGATTTAGAAGCTATTTTCTCCCTTTTGGAAAAGATCTATCCTCTGGTTTCCCTCTATCCATCTGTTATTCTGTTTCTTATTTGTACTTTGTCTTGCTCAAATGAGGAATATCATATAATATTTAAGTATGGATATTTTCTTCCAAATTATGTTTTCCAGGTGTACACAGTTTTCTACAAATTTCTTGAATCTATCCTGTTAAGAGCTGAGCAGTACTCCACTGTGTATAGATACCTCATGGTCTTCATCGTTTCATATGTTGATGGGCTGACAGGCTGCTTCTAAGACGCAGCTGTTATGAATTGTGCTGATGTAAACATGGGCATTCACGTGTTGCTGTAACATGTTGCATTTCCATGAGGAGAGGAAAGAGGAGAAATAAGAGGATTTAAGATATCCCAAGGACTCAGAATGAACATAAATATTATCAGCTGTGAATGTGAGCTGATAATAACATAACAAGAAGCTGATAAGAATAACAAGAATGAAAATGAGGAAAGAGAACCTAGAGATAGATGGAAAGAAGGTGGTGAGGGAGAAAGGGAGGAGATGAAAAAAAGACGCAAGCTGTGTTATGGACATGCCCCTACTCTCCAGGATCAAGGTAAACCTCATGAGCTCCAAACAGAGTAGGGAGATAAAAATTAAAATTTAAAAGAAGATATTTTTATTATCTGAAACATTTCCTTTTCTTGAGGCCAATACTTCCATTTGGAATCCACTGGAATGTCACATGTGTACAACTTGTTTTTTTGTTAAAATGAGCAAAGTGTGCCTTCTTTAAGCTCTTATTTTCTATCTTTCTCTGCTTTATGTTTAAGGAAAGTTTCCTAAGAAGAAAGAAGTTGTATCACTGTTTAATCTAAATTCACATTTTTCCACTTGACTTGATTATCTTGTTAGGCACACAGCTAATAGTAGTGTTATTTACTTTGTAATTGCTTTCTATTTGACCCACAATTTGCAGTTTGATTTTCCTTCAATTAAATTTTTGAATATTCATCAACATGTTTAATTGTTTCACATTCTTAATTACATAACTAAAACTGTTTTTATATGCTTATTTTGGGAATCATGGGATACATGCTCATTTTATTTCATTCTGGTACAAATCTATATTACTGAAAAAGACAAATTCTTCTCTTGGGCAGTGACGTTTCCTGGTATATATAGAAAATTATTTCTCTTCATTATCCGTGGATAGATATTTAGGTTTTCCCACATCTAGGCTATTCTACATAATGCTTCAATGAATAGGGGGTTGACTGTGAGATTGCAGGGTCAAATATTGGTCCTATTTGTAATTTTTAGAATTTTCTGTACTGTTTTCTTCAATAGGTACACCAGTTTACAGTTTTCCCAACAGTGTACATGAGTCATTTTATCCACACTTTCTCCAATATTATTTTTTTCCTATCTTCTCTGTAGTTATCATACTAACACATCAGATAATATTTCATTGTGGTTTTGATTTAATTTTCTCTGGTGACTAGTGATTCTAAGTGTGTTTTATATTCACTGTCTGTTTGTGTATTTTTTCTGGAGGAATGTGCATTTAGTCCCTTACAGTATTTTAATTTAGGTGAAATAGTTCATCTTGTATTAAGTTGTGAGAATTATTTATATATTTTGAGTATTAAACTATCATCAGAAGTAGGGTTCATAGTTATTTTTCTGAATTTAGAGAGTTTTTTCTTCTTTTTTGTTGGTTTTATGGGATAAAACAGATAGGAAAGACCACTGGGAAAATACCCATGAGCCCAGCTCACCAGACTGATGTCCAGAGGAGGAGCGGAGAACAAAGAGAAGGCTCTAGCTCTTACATATTTGGTCAAGGAAGCTTGTCTTTCTAGTGATTTAGCAAAGTGTTTGTAGAAATAGGACAAGGATAGTTTTGTTATTCAGCCTGGAAGGAAGATAAAGCTTTATAAATAACAAACTATGATAACGTTTGCTTATGAGACGTACTTGTCAATTTTATCTCCACCCAAATGAAGAGTCATAGATTCAGGAAAAGGGAGGGGTGGTCCAAGATGGCAGAACTGCCCAAGCCGGGGTGGACTTTTCTTTAAGTCCTACTTTCTGGGTCGTTTCCTTTGCTGTGCAGAAGCTCTTTTTTATTTCTTGTTTTGTTGATGCGGCCTCATTTACTTGTTCTTTTGCTTTAGTTGCCTGATTTTTGCTATGATATCAGAAAATTATTCCTATATGAATATATGTATGTAATTTCTAAAAATATTAGCAAACTGAATTGTATAACACAACAACAAAGAAAATAAATATCCTGACCAAGTAGGATTTGTCACTGGAATGTAAATTTCATTTAATGTAAGAAGTCAATCCATCTGATATGCCTTGTAGAAAATAAAATATAATAACATCATGACCATGTCCATAGGTACAAAGAATTTGATAGAGTTCAATATTTTTCTTGATTAAAAACTCAATAATTTAGGTATATGTGGTTATTTTCTCAACATGATAAAGGTTATTTATGAAAATCTCATAGCTAGTATCGTAACCCACTGAAAAATTCAAAGATCTGAGAACAGGGAAGTATGCCCATGTTTACAACTTCTAATTAATATGGTACTGAAAGTACTAATAAGACCGATCAGACAAGAAAGCAAAAGGAAAGAAAGCCATTTAAACAAAAAGGAAGAAGTGAACTACCCTTATTTACAAATAGCATGATCCTGTTCTTAAAAATCTCTAAAGACAACCACAAAATTTTCACCAACCCCCCCCCAACAAAGCATGTTAAAATTAACAAATTCAATGGATTCGCAGTTGTTGAAGTTAATATACAAAACTCTGGTACATTTCTTTAAACTATTGGCAATCTACCTATAAAAGTAATTTTATATAGGCTTTGTGGTTAGAGTCTTTCAGTATTTTAAACAAAACATTCAATTTAGTCTTCTTTAAGCAAAATGTCAACAGAATGTGTCTTACTTTTCCACTTTTCACTCACATTCTTGCCTCAATGTGCATTTTCACTAGGCTGCCAGCTCTTCCAGGATATCGTCCCTGTCATTGCATTGTACCTTTGCCCATATTCTTTCTCTTATGTGTGAAATCTTAATTGATATTTCTCTTTAGCTGCTTAGTAGTTGTGACTCTTTCTTATAGAAATAACATTTCTGGTTTTTTTGTAGAATTTTCCCTAAAATTGGCTGGGAGAAGAGTCACAGTGAACTGATAGAGTCAATTTGTTGAATCTCACAAAAACAAAATAAAACAAAACAAAACATGATCTTCTTAGGACAAGCAAGTCTTTTATTTTTCTTTAGGACATAAATCTGGAGTTTAGTTGACGAGACTGAAAATGATTGGAATTGATTCTCCATAAAGTAAAGAACATTAAGAAAGCATAATAATTATTCTAACTACCTTACTATTCTCTAATTTCCTAAAACAGATATTTTTGTAAATAACTTATGTGAAAAAAAAATGTTATTTAACTAAGTGCTAGATGTAACTGGAATTTCTGTAAAGAACAAACAAGAAATTGACAAGACTATACAACATTTAAAGCTCTAGCCAAAAAAATTTAGATTTAAGACTCCAAGTTCAAAACATAAGACTTATCTGATGAAAAGATATTCTGTTCTTCAAGTTGTTCATAGAATTAATCCAAAGTGGAAATGGATCCACTTTTTTTTTTTCTCCTGGCAGTACTGGGGGTTGAACTTGGACCCTTGTGATTACAAAGTAGTCAAAACCTTGCTGAGCTAAATCTCCAGCCCAAGATTAACTCTTAACTCTATATTTATTTTGACCAAAGTCAAACCTGAGACATCTGAGTCTGGGATCTTTCAGGTGGAAGCAATGACTGTACTGATTCTCTACATTCCATTCTATACTCTAGAAGAATGTGATGAAGTTGGATGGCTGGATATGGCCTATTATATCACAGGGGAGAATTCTGAAGTTATCAGCCTGGAGTTTGAAAGAAACTGTTGCAGGGGTTGCTTTCCTTTCCTTTTAGGAAAGGAGAAGAATCTAATTTTCCTAATATAAAGAAATATTATCTATGAAAACAAGTCATCCCAGATTTACCACTCTGGCATGTAAATACTTATCCTCTAGCTGCATTAAATTTGAAATATAAACACTGGGCTCCAGACATGATCAACCAGCACTGCTTTTCTACAGTCTTTATCTATCCAATTACCCTCAATGTCCACATCTTGTCCTTTAACCAAGGTTTCAGTTCTCTGTGGTTAGAAAACACTTTTCTGCACGTATTTTCCCTATACTGATACAGAGAGATACTCTGTTGCCATAAATAAGAAATTAAATGTACTTAGGATTTAATTAAAGAGAGATAGGTTGTCTTTGGCAGTAATTTGTTCCTTGTTACTATACTATTTCAAGTACAAGATCAAGTAGACCATTTTGAAATGATGCTATAAGAGAAATCCAAGCAACCTTAGACTAGATGATTATATCATCAGGACATGGCAGGAAGTGTATCATATGCTCAAAACAGCTAAATATATATGTAGCTCCTTTACAAAAGCCTGGTTATGATTAAAGAAAAAAGAACAGGAGCCAGGAGATGACTTTACCAGGCCAAACAGGAAAGTATAAAGGTGAATGTTTGCCAGAGCTCACAGTCCGTCCCTTTGTCTAGTGGGGAGGATCAGAGAACAGAAGCTATGCTCTTAGGGCAGTGACTGCAGTGTCCTAGGGGGAGACCAGAACCTGGGAAAATAAACATCCTGGCATCTGTCTGATGTCATTCCTACCATCCACTATCAGCCTTCTGCTGCTATCTCCTATTTGTTAAATCCAGTATGAGCTCAGAGAGCAAAAGAATCCAATTGACACTCTCCACTCGGCACAATTTCCCCGTGTGGGGAAAGTACCAAGTGTCTATCCCCAATTAAAATTAAATTAAGTACACGTGAGTTTAACAAGACCTGGAAGGCTTCTGATTCCATGAAAGGCTAATCTTACCCCTGTACATTCTTTCCAGCATAGTCGCACAGAATGAAGCAGGAACTAAGGGCAAGGAATGAATAATCACCTTATAGAAATAGACATTGGTAAGTCAGACAATAGAACACATTGATGCAACTTCGAAACAAAGCTTACATAAATTTTCAGTAGAAAGAAGCCTACATCTTACTTGCTCTTGGATTCTTTGACCCATATATGTTATTCTGAAACCATCAGCATAGACCGTCAGTTAGTATTTTTTCGACTCTTATCTCAGACGGACACGTAAGAGTCAAAGATCTGTACCATCTGGGCCAGACAAAAGAGGCCGGCAGTGGGTGCCAACGGCATATCAATGACGCTACATTATGAAGCGTTTTCCTCATTCCCCGGGAGGCTTCACTGAAAAGACTTCCCAGACAGTGCCATATGTCAGTAAGAGCCGCGGTGTCTAGTCAAGAGCTGAGAAAAGTAAGTGTAAACGCCACTAGTTCCTTGTGTTTAGTTTCAAATCTGTGCTTTACCAGTAAGAGGTATAGCTGAAATAAAAATGCTTTTATCTATAATTTTTGCCTCATCTAAAATTTGAACCTGCAGTCAATAATGATGAAATCCAGATATTCAAAGCAATTTTATGCTGCCTTCTGTCATAAATTAAAATGTTCCCATTAACAAAACAAATTCTCAGTGGTGTAGATCAATCCACACTAAGCAAATCATAGTGAATGAAAACCAAACTGTAACTCCAGAAAACTGAATAAATTATAGCAAATTATAGTGAGATTTATCATCTTTGGGGATGAGAATGATTATTCAGTATCTGTGTGCTATATTTCAGACTGGCTAATTTCCCCCATTTCAGGCACTTTCACTGAAAATATTTAGAGGAAAACTGTATATCACATGAAATTTATCTCTCTCTCTCTCTCTCTCTCTCTCTCTCTCTCTCTATATATATATATATATATATATAATTCAATAATGTTGAATGTTTTCTCATTAGAGCATATGTTGAAATATGGTTGATGGCTTCCTCCATAAATTTGAAAATTTAAAATGGAAACATTTTTACCCTAAGATAGAAACAAACGTACTTTCCTGTCAAGAAAATCAAACATTTCTAAAGTATAAAATTTATTTTTATGATGGGTTGTAAACACTCATGGATTTCTTTTTTTTTATTTCTAGTAAAGATTCAGTATTTTTGGTTTATCAGTGAAGCACAACATTTTTACAGATCAATACAATCTCATATCAAAGGATTATAAGAAACAATGTTATAATTATCACACAGATGTAAGACACAACCAGCAAGCAATGCTAAGCTGCTTCTGTTTACCAAACTCCAAGGATGTTTAAATATTTAATCGAGGTGATCTTCAACAATTCCATCATACAACTTATTCTAACAATCTCTAATTATTATTTTTTTCATGTTTACCAACACATCATTCATGTGTGTGTGTGTGTGTGTGTGTGTGTGTGTGTGTGTGTGTGTTGAGTTTTTTGACACGGTATCTCATGATGTAGTTCAGGCTAGCTTTGAACTCATTCTGTAGCCCAGGTTGGTCTTGAAGTCATGGTGATCCTCTGCCATAGCTTTCTGAGTGCTGGTTTTCCATGTGAGGGACACCACACACAGCAGCAGTACATTGTTGTACACTCAGGTTGGAAGAATCAAGCTAAAAATATGAAGAGGGTAATAAGTGTTCATTAGCTCCAAAATTCCCCAAAGTTACAAAAAATTCATACGGTTGTCCCAAGACACTGTACGTTCACTGCATCCTCCCAATCACATCCCCTTCCACACTCCCGTATGCTCAGCATGCTTCTTCTATGCAGTCTTTGTTGGTATTCTTCAAACACATCAAGATGGCTTTCAAAGCCTTACCCAACCAACCTGCACTTACGGTTGTGTCATTATGTTACATGGGTAACAAACAATACCAAGTAATGGGTAATGAGATGTTTAAGAAATTGTGTATAATAACTGAACTTTAACAATAGGTCAATTCATATATATTTCACATTTTACTGAAATACAACTTTTAAATAAAGGATAAAAATTTGAGAAAATTATAAAGTAGTAGTTTCATTTTAAAAAGCAATAATGTTTATAATATATTGAATTAAATTAAAATTAATGTTTCTTTGTAGGATGACAATAAACTGAAATTCTGGTCAGCAAAGAAAAAAGTCTATAAAATGCATAAGCTCTCCATGGAACAGAAAATTTGTTTTCCAATCAAATCACTGAAATTATACACATAAGTCAAACAAGTCAACTGTAAAATACCTACTAATTATCATATAAAATTGGATAAGAACTTGTATATACCTTTATCCAAGAATGTGTACAAAAGGCAGATAAGCATGTGAAGTGATACTTGATGCTTAATGCTGGTGGTCTTCAGGAAAATGCAAATCAAAACCACAATGAGATATCACTTGACATCTGTTAGCGTGGCTATTACAAAAACAGACAGTCAATGTTGATAAGGATGGCTACAGGAATTGGAGCCATTGTATGCTGCCTGTGGGATGCAGAATGTCACAACTGCTATAGAAAACAGTATGGAAGCTCCTTTAAAAATTTAAAACTCAGAAGTACCATATGATTCAGAAATCCTACTTCCAAGCATTATCCAAATGAGTTGAAATCAGGATCTTAAAAGAATATTAGCTTTCTTGCCATATTCATTGTAGCATTATTAGTACTAGCCAAAATGGAGAGATACCCCAAATGTCTGTTGGTTAATAAATATACAAAAAATTAGTGTATGCAAATAATGGAATATTATTCAGCCTTAAAAAGAAGAAATTATCTAATGTTCCAACATTAAAGGAAGCAGATTATTAGGCTAAGTGAAATAAGCCAATCAAACAATGATAAATAACACATGTTTCAATTTAAAGAAGTCTCTAAAACAGTCAAAGTCGCTAAAGCAGAATGTGGAACAGTGAGTTCGAAGGACTGAGGAAGAGGAAAAGTGGGAATTGGAGGTCAAAGTTTATAAAGCTTCGGTTATGCAAGATAATTGCCTTCCTGAGGTCAGCTATGCAGCATTATCTCTGCAGTTGACAATATTATAACGTGCAGTTAGCAACCCAGGAAGTGAGTAAATCACTTTAAGTGTTTGGATATTTAAAAATTACCCATCTAGCAATTTTGTCTTTCAATGGGAGATGTTCACTCACTTATGTCTAAAGTAATTAATCATGGCTAGAGTTTACGTCTTCCCTTTCTAAAACTCTTCTCTGATTGTTTTGTTCTTTTGCCTTTTTGTCTTGTGTTTTATTGACTTCTTTCCTTTTTTGTATTGATATGGTTTTTGACTCCTTTCCATATTTATAATTTCAATACTTGTTTTCTTTGTGATTACCAGAGCATTATTTAGAGGATCTTTCATTGTTATTCTTTTGAATTTCTGTTTTACTTACTTGTTTGTTTATTGTGCCATGTAGAATTAAGCCCAGGGTTTCCTCACTGAGTTACGTTCACAGTTTTTTGTAAACACTTTTATTTTAAGGCAAGATCTAAGTTGGTAAATTGCTCAGGCTTGACTTGAATTTGCAGTGTCCCTGCTGATCCTCCCCAGTACTGAGATTGCTGGTGTGCACTGTCGCACCACGCTGGTGTTAGCTCTTTTTAACAATGTAATTACAGTCACCTACAAAACTTGTACTTTTCCCTATAATTTGTTATTAATGTAACAATTTAAGAGGTATTTATATTGATGATCCATTAACCTGTTTTCATCATTAATATTTTGAGAATATTTACACTAAATTTAAAAGTGATACACAGCACCGCTCTGGAAACACAATTCTTTATTTTGATACAAGTTGTATTTTTTTTAATGCTCTCACAATGCTCTTTAGTTTAATTTTGATTGAAGAGCAGGAACTTCTTTTAGTCTTTATTGCAAGGTAATATAGTTGTGAAAGACCACATCATTTTCTGTTCATCCAGAAAATTCTTTACTTTTTTTCTTTCTTTGAAGGTCAGTTTTTCCAAATATAATATTCTTTCTGGTAGTTTTTTTTTCTCTCTTTCAATAATCTAAACATGGTGTCTTCTTGTTTGAATTGAATAGTTTTTGCTGAAATACATACTGGTAGTTTTACAAAGGTTATCTTCTACATGTGAAGACACTTTTGCTTCTTTCAAAATTCTTTCTTTGCTGTCGACATTGGGCAATTTAATTATAATATGTATCAGTGTGGATATGTAGAATCATTGTATCTGAGGTTATTGGATTTTGTGAATCCCAATGTTCAATTCCTTCTCTAGACTGGCTGAATTTTCATTGATTATTTCTTTGCACAACCTTTCTGCTTTTTTTTTCAGTCTTATTCTTTTAAGGCTCACACAGTATGCCCACCATAAGGATCTTTGTGCTTTTTCATTCTTTTGTCTTTCTTTTCTTTTCTGACTGGATATTCTCGCATATGCTTTCTTTGACTTCACTGATTCTTTCTTTTGCTTGCAGGAGTCTGCTATTGAAATTGTCCTTGAATTTTCCTTTTGGTGATATTATTCCATAGCCCTAGTCTCTCAAAGAAATTTTCAATTTCTTTGTTAAAATTCTTAGTTTGCCTTTCTGACCTCATTGATCAAATGTATAATTTTGAATTTTTGCATGATAATTCCTATGTGTCTATTTTATTAGGGCTAAGTTCTGGAGAATTTTTGGAGTTCTGAATTTCCATCATTTTTTTTTTCTCCTTCTTCTTTTCCATTGCTGTCCTTATGTTGATAGTAGGGCATTAGTAAAACAGACTGTTTCACTCACCTTCACAGCCTGGCCTCGTACACGTGAAGAGCGCTGGCAATTAAAGCAGCAGGAGGTTCTGGAAGCCTCTCACACCTTGACGGTAGCCAGTATTACCTTTGTTCTTAGTGGTCTCCATGAGTCTGTAACAGTTATGGTCCTGCCAGTGTTCCAAAGCAGGAGAAAGAGAAGCCACTGCCTCAAGTAACACATGGAAAAATTGGAACATTTGAAGCACAAAGCAAAATCTTCTCTCCCCAGAGGAAAGATGAAATGCAGTTCTTTTGCTAATTGCTCTGTGGCAGTGAGTAAGGACTGGGTGGGAGGGTCCTCAAATGCTAGTGGAAACTACCTTCTCTGTTCTTGGAGGTAACACATCTAGACTGTAACACATCCTGTCATTGTTTTGTATCAGTGCATCTCCTTTGGATAACACCTTGTGAAAGTTGGGCTCTCCAACACAGTGTGCAAGCTTCCCTTTGAGGGAGAACTGAAAGGGGCACTTTTTTTTAATTCACTTGCTCTATGTTCAGCCAGAAGAAAAAACCACAGCCCCATCCACAACCTAACTCACAAAACCAGCTTGCTCCTTGGAGTCCTTGGAGTCTGAACCTGTGGGATTCTACCAGTGCTTTGAAGCAGAGAAGAAGGAAAACCAGTCTTGACAAGTTCTCAGAAAAGTGCGGTGTCAAATGTACTTTCCAGCTCTGTTCCTCCATAGGGAGAATCTGGGAGAAGTGTTTCTTTTTTATCTTTCACCCACTCACTGTACTGAACCACAAAATGGAAATGTGGTGAAATTCAAGTCACAGCCTTCAGGTCCTTCGGCACTGCAGAACGGGCAGCCAGCTGCCAGCCCTCCCCGACAACACATGGGGTGCTGAGGAGCTGACCGTGTGGTCCAACACTGTCCCTCTCAAAGAGAAGCTGGCAACAGTAGTCACATCTCAATCTGTGCCAGGTTGAGCATAACCCTGATTGTCTCCACTTTTCTTGATAATTTTAAAATGTTTTGTTTTGCATAGACTCCGGATTGAGAAGCTTTTCAACTCATTTTGTAGTTTCTATGAGAAGTTGATCTGTGTGTTTCTGGTAAAGCAGTGTGTGTGTGTGTGTGTGTGTGTGTGCGCGCGCGTGTGTGTCTGTGTGTATGCACGTGTGTAAAAGCAATCACAGCTCTACAACACTTTGTCCCATCTTTAATTGAAGGGAAAATCTAGAAACATTTTAAGATAAATGAATGAACGGACACTCTTCAACTTTTTGTGAAGTTATTTCCCAAAAATCATTGTTAAGTTGAAAATATCAGAAGTCAAATGCTATTAATACACCTAAACTACTGAACATCGTAGGTCATTCTAGCCTTCTTGAAATGTTCTCAGAGCACTTGCATTAATGTACTTTCAGGTAAAGTCATGTAATAAACAACCCATGTCATAATAAAATGTTAACATTAATTTCTTAAACAGTATATTGAATGTGAAAAATTAAATTGCCATCATGATAAACTTTCACTTGACTGAAAATTTGAAAAATCAAAAGTCTAACCATCACAAGTCAGGGTATGCCTGTACATGCATATAACATCATATGCAGAATAGCTGCTATTAATAATCCATATAAATGAAGCAATATAGGGAAAAGCCTGCTTATTTAAAAATAACAGCTGTTATTGTAAGATAACAGCTGATTACATATTAATAATGTAGATAAGAATCTACTAAAATTATGGTTTTCTCCTTAATTATATATTTAAAACTATTAAATAGTGTGGCTTAAAACTATAGTGAAGAAAGTCTGTGGTTCTTCACTTTAATTAAAAAATAATTATGGCAGATATTTAGAAGGCATCGATAATGAAGAACTCAATAATTATAACCAGTTGAAAATTTTTAGTGAAGGAAGGGAAAATAGAAAAGAAAAATCCAGTTTTTATGTTGGAACATTGATCCTGGCACTGTTGATGCAAAGAAAAGAACATATCTTCAAAATACACACAACTTCAAAATAAGCCTCACAAAATAAAGGGCCACACTTTTTCTAGTTCTTTGAGTTATATGATTCCTTCCTTTGCAGTTTGTCAGGGAATTTCTAACATTTTAATTTCCTTTCATAGCGATCACTACCTATTTAGATTTCAATTAACCATCAAGTAAACAGCAGACATACTCTTAACTTAAGAGTTGAAAATGAAAACCAGTACATGCAGAACTTCTGAGCCATCAGTCATTGAGATGGACGCCTAAGTGCCATGCTTTCCCGACATTGCTGCTTCTAGTTCAGTCACAGCATCAGCTCTCAGGTCTCCACAGTCGTGAGATGGACTGTAATTATGAGAGTCCCCCAATCATTTTGCTGTATATAGCACCTCATTCCAATGTGCATTTTGTTGAATTTTAATCCTTCTGGGTGTTTATTTGCTTCCCTAGTTCTACTGGTATTTCCTTCTACTTAGAGATCAAGAATCAATGACACGTTGCAAGGGTAAGTACTGAGGAGGATCAGCTTTTACCTTAAGGGCCAATAACTCCGACTTACTGCTTAAAGTTTTCAAGCAAGAGAAGACAGAGCTGCTGGTGCAAGCAAGGGAGGCTTACATCCCTTGAAGAATGAGTAGAGTGTTTGTAGAAGTAGAAATAAAGGAAGGCAGACAGAGGAGAGGTCTAGAAGATGAAAGGGAATGCTCAGTAAGGGAAACATCGTGGTAGTTGGGAGTATGTCAAGTGGCGAGGCTGGAAGCACAGGTTGTAGTAAAGGAAAAGCCATATTTTAAAGAAAGTTTAGACACATGTAAGTTTTAAGTTTGGACAAAGGATTGTTTTTAGGCAGAACACTGACGGTCATATTCACAGTTGAGGTGGAACACTTGTGAAATAATACAGAAGTTATATTTTGGAAGGACAGAGGGAGTAGATGCACATATATACATTTTTTTTTTTTTTTTTTGCAAAAGGAGAAATGACCAAGAGATAGAGAGAAGTGGGAGAAGTGGGAAAGGGAAAGAAAACCGAAGTAAGAAGTGCTGGTGTGCTGTGCACACGTATCAACTCCTCTTAGAGAATGTGATCCTTATGTATTGCAAAGATATTTGAATCAGATTAAGAATTGGAATTGTTATGGTAAATGCTGGAAGTAACTATTGAAAATATAAAATAATAAAGAATTTCTTAAATGTAGTGCAACTGAAATACTTGAAATTTGGCAGTAGAGCTAAAAATGTGTTGCAGTAGCAGTCAGAGAACTATTGGTTCTGAAGGCATAGTTAAATGATTCGATCTTGAACACTATTATCAAAAGCATGCGTGTATCATCATTGTTTGACACTCTCCAGCCAGGAGAGTATCAAGTAAAGAGACACAGATAAAATGAAACTGAGACTCAAGATATGACTATTTTGTAATAGTGAGTTTATGACACAGATTTCAGATTGAAGATGAATTTGCTTGAAAAATTAGGAATGTTAAACAAACATTGGGTGAAACCAAGCTTTGGTCAACATAGGAATGGACAAAATAATGTAAGAATACACATGAGATATTATGAAGTCATTAAAAAAGAAGAAAGTGCTATGGCATGCTACACAACTATAAAACTATGACAACAGAATTCTAGAAGGACCATGACAATCAGAAAAGTGCAGATCTTGGGGCCAGGGATTTAGATCAGTGGTTCCGGCACCTGTCTTGCAAGTGCAAGGGCCCAGGTTCGATTCCCAATAACCACATACAATACTGGGCGTGGAGACTCACCCCAGCAGCAACCAGAACAGCATACCACAGTGCCGGGCGTGGTGGCTCTTGCCTGTAATCCCAGCACTCAGGAGGCAGAGGCAGGAGGATTGCTGTGATGTGAGTTGGAGGCTGAGCTCAGGGCCAGCCTGAACCACAAAGCAAGACCCTGTCTCAAAAAACCTAAAAAAAAAAAGAAAGAAAGAAAGAAAGAAATGGGCAGATCTTATATCATCTTACTTAGGTGAAGCATTTAAATGATTGAAAATCATCAAAGAGAAAATAGAAATAGAGCTTCCATGAGGAGGCAGACAAGGCATGAAGAGTGAATATAAACTGAGCCTAGACTTTTGGCCTGGTAAAATCAAGAAGTTTTAGAACTGTGTTACATGAAAAGATGAGTCTACTAAACTGTACATTTAGGAATTCTTCTGAGAACAAAGTTAATGTTCTCTATTCTCACATTAATTCACACAAAAGCAAAACAGTGAGATTATAACAAAAACGAAAGGAAACAAAGTTTATGTATATAGGGGGTGAGGGTGGTAGGGTGGGTAGGGCTATGTGAAAAAATGAAGATTAAGTTGTGTCATACACTGGTACAAATTCTCATTGTTGAGTGCAATCGTGATGTGTATATGTAATGTACCAATAAAGATTTCAATTAAAAAAAAAAGCAAAACAATGCTGTATCTAAGTTGGGCTCGTTCCACATCCAGTAAATGAATCTTTAGTCCCTAAGAGTTATTTTTCTGAAAGATATTTGAGGATCTGCGTTAAAACAAACCAAGTCTATCAGATCATGGGCGTAATAAGCTGGGAAGGTGCCGGCTGGTCGTCATCACAAAGGCCCACGCTGCGGTCACTGCTGGCCACCCAGAGCAGGAGCCCAGTGCCGGAGCCAGGACAGACTCTGTTGCCTTGGGCTTTCCTGTGGAAGATGTGGATTCTGAGTCCAGACCTTTGTATTCTGGCAGGCTTTGTAGCCAGCCTGCCTAGGTATCACCCTTTCTGTGTACATTTTGACAAGTTCTTGTTATTATGCTTTAAAATATTTAAACATACTGTAGTCAGAGTTACTTTAACTTGATACATGAAAGCACAAACATGGTACTTATTAATGGGGTACATCTGCTGCAGTGCATGCGTGCATACTGCAGTCAA
>PVIR01006166.1:0-67701 GCA_004026965.1 Petromus typicus | reverse complement strand
GGAGGCTCTTCAGGGTCCCACTCACACTTGCTGGGACTCCCCTTCGCAGCGGGGCGAGAATACACCAGAGGGCTGGAAACGCGTGGGAGGAGCGATGCCCTGTGAGCCCCAGGGAAGCAGAGGGGCTCCCCATGCAGCATCATAAACAACAACTGATGTATTTGTTGGCACTCTCTGGTGTACAATATACACCTGGTGAGATTAGGAATTGGACCCAGGGCCTCACCACTAGCTACACCCCTGGTTTGTGCTCGATGATACTGTAAGGAGAGTGAGAAGGCTGAATTTCAGCAGTTAGATGGTCTCTGTCCCATGATGCCACAGTCCTCTCCCAGGATGCCACAGGACACACTGCATCCATGAGTGTGATGATGCAGAACCTCTATATTCACAATAGAAACCCAAAGCCTCACCTTTCCATTTTCCTCACCTTTCTCTTTCTCTTGCCAAGATCCTCAGGAAGAACGAAAGTGGAAGGGTGAACCCCAAAGTGGAGTAGGGGGTATACTCTAAACACAAAGTGGCCCCAGACTTTCCTGGAGTCTCACAGCAAGGCGGTGTCAGCTTAAGGACAAACCCGCGATGTCATAACCCAGCTCTAATCCTGTACTGTTCAAGTGCCGACATGACCGGGACAAGGGTGTAGCAGTCACAGAGGCCTTAGTCATTCTTGTTTTTTTAAGTACTGAGGATTGAACTGAAGGCCCTGTACATACTAGGCAAGCACTCTGTCTAATCCCTTTTTATTTTCTTTTGAGATAAAATTCCACTAAATTGCCCAGGCTGGCCTCAAACTGGTACTCCTCCTGCCTCAGCCTCCTGAACAGCTCAGACACGGACGTGCACTGCCTTGTCCAGATTTTGAGTAGCCTGCAGAGGCAGAAACCCCAGGCTGTCACTCTGAAGCACTCTAAGTATTGAGAGGTGTCAAGGGACCTGAGAAAAACAGACCTCCTCTCTCTGTTCCTATCGTACACACTAAACACTTTCATCTCTAGCCCTAGGTTTGCTGATCATCTTTTAGTTGGTGAGAGCAGCCTGATCTCTCTAACTCATTTCTGTCTTTTTCTCCCTTCTATTTATGGATGAGTTTTTTTAAAAGTTTATTTTCTTTAAAAATATAGCTGTAAATCAATCGAGGTACTACATGCTTGTACTCCAAGAACTCGAAGAAGCTGGCGCAGGAAGATCACAAGTTTGAGCCCAGCCTGGGCAGCCTAATGATCTTCTCTGGGAATAAGAAAAAGGACTGGAGATATAGCTCAGTGCACAGGTTCTGGGTTAAGTCTCAATATCACAAAAACAAACAAATAAAAATTTTAAAATAAAGTAAAACTCTACTGCAGATAAAACGCTTGCATTCATCTTGTCCGTGTAGGAGACTGACAGCAAGAGGCCGGCCTGCTTCTCTCACACACAGGACCGAGTGAAAGCCAAGTACAGAGGAGGAGCTAGCCTCCGGCCATGAATGAGAAATCCCACTTCACAGGTTGCGGGTGGCGCTTGATTTAGGGTGTCCTACACCTCCTATTAGGATCCTGGCCCTGCACTGAGCCTGTAGAAAAGCCACTTTGCATTTTAACCCTCATTTCAAACACGTCGGCTGGTTCATCTCACACCCTCGAGTGGGATCCAGACATGCAGAGGGAGGGGGGACTTCCCAAGGGTCCCCCAGGAGTTCAAGCCTTCTCACCTCTCTGATCTGTCACTGGGGTTCAGACTTTTTTTTTTTTTTTTTTGAGACAGGGTCTCGCTTTGTGGTTCAGGCTGGCCCTGAGCTCAGCCTCAAACTCACATCACAATCCTCCTGCCTCTGCCTCCCGAGTACTGGGATTACAGGCGTGAGCCACCGCGCCCGGCACTGTGGTATGTGGTACTGGTTGCTGCTGGGGTGAGTCTCCATGCCCAGTATGGTATGTGGTTAACCGGGGATCGAACCCGGGTGCTTGTGCTTGCAAGACAGGCGCCAGAACCACTGAACTAACTCTCCGGCCCATGGGGTTCAGACTTCTGTAACCCAACCCCTAGCTGGCTCCAGACAGTCATTTTCAAGGCACAGCCTCAGGGCATCATTGTCTTTATTCCTTTTCTAAAATCCAAACTAGCCTTTTGCCTGTATTGTTGGGGGATGGTGTTAGGGGCTGACTTGGGATCAATTCCTTAGGATGTAGGAAAATGGTCATGATATAGTGTTAGGTAGAAAGAAGATTAAATCAATAGCTTGATAGTCAGTTTGTTGCGAGTTTTGTTTTAAAAATGCACATAGTAAGCCAGGTACAGTGACATCTATGGTCCCAACTCCTCAGGAGCCTAAGGCAAGAGGATCTGAGCTCAGGAGGTCACTGGCAGCTTAGTAGCAGTGAAATTCCAGGTCTTTGAAACAAAATGTATATACTTACATACATAAGAAGTCCACCATAATATTCACAATATTAACAGTATATCTCTGTATTTGTGGACTTTTTTTGTCTCTTTGCTTTTCCCAAGCTTTTTAGGATGACACTCAGCAAAAGGAACACATTCAGACTCTGAGAGCTGAGAAAAAGGGTTTGAATTCCACATCCTCCTCTTAGGAGCCACAGGTACTGGGATAACTTGAATAATGTATTTTATCTCTCTGAGCCTTGGTTTTTTTCTCTTTCTGAAAGGGAGGACAAAAGAACACCCTTCCTGTAGGGTCATGGGGTGGAAATGAGGTTGTGCAATTTTAGCACCCGGCCTGGTGACTGATATATCCCTTAAGTACTCAGCAAACATTAGTTATTTGTGTGTATTATTTTTATACACAGGAAAACTAAATGTCTTTTAAAAAACAAAAGAACAACTTTGCTTAAAATTCATGACTTGTGGGCCCGGGATTTAGCTCGTGGTTCCAGCGTCTGCCTTGCAAGCGCAAGGGCCCCAGGTTCAATCCCCGGTAACTATATATAACAATGCTGGGCATGGTGATTCAAGTCCACCAGCAATCAGAACCACACACCACAGTGCCAGGCATGGTGGCTCATGTCTGTAATCCCAGTACTTGGGAAGCAGAGGCTGGAGAATTGCTGTGAGTTGCCTTTAGCTCAGGGTCAGTCTAAACTACAAAAAGCAAGACCCTGTCTCAAAAAAAATTTCATGATTTGTATTAAAGAAAACTTAAGCAAACAGCAGAGAGTCTCCAGAAAATTCAGTTTTTCTCAAAGAGGCTGGAACTAGAATGGCCAGAAAGCAGAACCGAGCTCTAGATGTGTCACTGTCCAAAAGAAAAGTGCTAGAAGGGGAGGACATTGCACAAGGAGCTGCCACCATGAGAGATACAAAGCCGAGGAAAGAAAATATACATTGTTTTTCCTTGGATGAGGGAACTGAACTCAGGCCTTAGGAACGGTAAGTCCCTGATCTACAACTGAGCAGAGCCGCACCCTCAGGCTCAGATGGTTTGTGAAGAAAACAAACCCCCACAAAACTGTCTAAGTTAGACCACAGGATAAATGATCAGACTACAAAGCAGCGGGCATGGGAAAAGCACACACACGAAGAGGAGAGAAGCATGGGCTCGCACAGCAGGGGATGTTCTTCCTGGTTAGGCTTGAGTGGGGCTGGGGCTCTGGCAAGATGACTGGAGAGCTGACTGGGAAACAGCCTGGAGGACACCAGGAAGTTAGTCCCGAGTGAGACAGAGGTCTTCGAGGAGCCAGCTATGGGCCACTTTAAGGAGTCTGAGAAGCAACTGTGGACAACAGGTGCACAAGAGAAGCCGAGCAAGTGAACAGGGCCATGTGCATGTCACTGACCGGGCCACAGCTGGGGTCCTGGATCTCCACACGCTCACCTAAAGTGATTTGACCTTTCAACAGAACAGCCCGATCTGTTTTGTGCAAAGCCATAATAGAGGCTGCCCAGGAGAAAGAAAAGAATTACCACCATGGCCAAAGTTGTCAAGAGAGCCAGACCCCTCCTGTCCAGCATGGGGGAGTGTGGCTGCAAGAAGTTAGGGAGAGGTGGCCTGCAGGGGTCTCCCACCCTCTCAAAACGGGTCTCTCGAGGAGGGGCTGACAGCTGGAGTGCAGCTTCCCCATACAAGGGTCCAGGAACTCTGGAGGGCAAATCCCAGAGTCTCTAGGACACTGGCCAACGCTTCTTTTTGTAACCCCATCACCAGCTTCCTAGGAAGACCCACCCAGGCTCTGCCACCTAAGGCCAGCTGGTCAAACGAACTGATTCCCAGATGTCGCTCTATCCTAATGCCCTCCTCTCGGCCCTCATTCTAAGTTTGCACGTTCAAATGGCCAGAGACCAGGCAGGCAACAGAAATGAGTATGGCAGACTGAATACCAGACAGCGGGAGGGAGCCGGTGGCACAGGAGAAACTGCCTGCCCATCTGAATGGATAACAGTTACTTAGCTCCCGCTGACCGTTGCCATGGAGAAAAGGTAGGCTGCTATCGTCAGGGCTTCTGGTTTGGGGAAAGTAGCAAAAATTTTGGATTTCTATGTAAAATCTTCTTTGAAATTTCAGTAACCAACTATAATTAATCTGCAGGGTTGTTTGGGTAGGAGGCAGCTGAGAATTTCAGAGTTGAAATGTCCTTGACGTACATTTAGCCCAAACTATTCATCTAACACATGAACAAAATCAACCCAAGTATGGTTCAGTGAGCTCCCAAAGGCAACAGGGCAACCTAAATGGCTCCAATCTCGGGCCTCCTAACTTCCAGGCCGAATTCGTTCCCCTAAATCACCTTCTCTTAGGAGGCCTCTGAGATTCTTCAAGCATAAGATGATGATCTGTTGAGCAGAGACAGTGACCTTGGGAAGAAAATGGGTAAACTGTACTGTGGGCTTGGCTCAATTTTAAAGAAATTTTTTTTCTTGCTCCATCCATCCATCCATCCTGTGCGGATCATCATGTTATGAGCCAAAGACCCCCAACACTGGGACACAGAGATGACTAGGCACCACACCTTGATTCAAGGAACTTCCGGGCTGCTGAGTGGGTCTGGTAAAAATGCTGCACCCAGCACCCGCACTACCACAACCTGTTCTTGTCCTCATCTGGAAGCCACTTCCGGTGAAGGTATCTGCCAGTGCTGAATGCCACACCTGAGAAACCAGGAGAGGAGTCGAGGGCACCTCCCGTTCTAAGGGAGCCTGAGCACTTCATTCAACCGCAGGAAGCAAGAGCAACACGGTGCTCAATGCCAGTTCCCTTCCAGCACAGGGAAGGAGCAAGTGACTCGTGCATGATCTAGCTTAGGAGCCACCTTCTACCCTCCAAGTGATGCCTACTGGAGAGAGCAAGGGAGACTCTAGCCCGGGCTCTCGAGCCTGTTTCTCCAGCGGTGCGCCCAACTTCAGTCGCAGAGACCTGTGTGGCTAAGTACCGATGGCTCCCTGGGGCCGTACATTACAGCTTCTACAAAAGTAAGAAGAGCAGCACAGCACCCATTCTCTTCTCAGCACCAGCTCTTAACAGCATCTACTCTCAGGAGAGGAATTCAGGGCAAGAGCCGACATGGTGAGGAGGCTGCATTCTCCACTCGCTTTATTTTTCCAGGGTTCTTCTTGCTCAAATATCAAGCAAAGTCCTAGGGTCTGCACCAAGAGGCTAACCTGTAACCCATCCCTCAAAATGATGGCGCCCCAGGCCACCCCTGCGCACATTTGCTGGAAAAGCGCAGATGGCTGAGGCCGCAAGGCCTTTCGGTTACTAGGAAATAATAGGCTACGACCATTTTATAAATTCCCTGAGTCCAAAGGTTAGCAGGGAGCAGATGGGCAGGCTGATACCAGAATCTATAGAGAAGCAAAGATGGAGCAGGGAAGCACACACTGAATGAACACTCTTCACTTTGCCCACGGTCACACAGCTGGCCGGGCAGACGGGAACCCAGTTCCGCATGATGCTCCTTAACCTGCGTTCTTCTCTCACCCCATCTGCTGGGGCTGACAAAGGCAGCTGGGTGAAAAAGGAACTGCAAGGCTTTCAGGATTTGCTAAACTGACCCCTGGAGCTGAAAACCCAAGAGGAAATTAGCATTTTTTTCTCTATCTATAAAGGACCTCAGGATTCTATTTCCTTGTCCCACTAAATGCATTTTCCCTGCACCTGCTTCCCTTCCACGGCTAAGTGTCCAAGGCCAGACGTACAAAACAGGAAACAGAAGGATCTAGGGTCATACCTTCCTTCAGACTTTTCCACACTGAGGGACGATGAGGAACACCTGATGTTCCTGTACTTTGGGAAATGTTTAGTGAAATAAAACAAAAGCACAAGCTTCAATAGCACATAGTTTCTCTTATATGAGAAACCCACAATATAAGTAATTTAAAGAGCAAAATAAAAGATAGATAATAGGAAACAGGGAGGTCTTTTGCAAATGGGAAGAGGACAAAGAGATGATAGGAGAATAGGGAGGGTAAGGGAGAAGTAAACAAAATTAAGATGCGTTATGTACATTTACCAACTCCCCACAAGAATGTAATCATTATGTACCACAGACATGTCCTAATAAAATTTTTAAATAAATGTTTTTAAAAAGTAGATTTTGAGGATTAGGGACCAGAAGCAAAACTAGGATGTTCGAGGTATCCTTCCTCCAGGCCGAGAAAGTCAACTTTTCACTCTGACTTCGTGAAGCCCAAAGTGTAGAAAAGTTACTAAAGCAAAGTCTACACAACAATTTCATAGCACATATGTGCCAGGGTTCTTTTAAAGGCTTGAATATATCAGAGAGCAAAAAAAGATTAAAATCATTACTCTCATGAAAGACGCATTTCAAGAATCATAGTAAAATCACTCCCCCACGCCGTACTGGCAATGGAAGGCAGGGCCTTTGCACTGAGCTAGATCACCACCTTTTTTGTTGTATTTATTTTGGTGGTGGTTTTCTAAAACTTCTGCTTTTTGAGGCAGAGTCTTGCTATGCAGCCCAGGATGGCCTTGCACTCATGGCAATCCAAGTGCTAAAATAACAGGGATATACCACCACACCTGGCCCTATTTGTTTGTTTGAGACAGGGTCTCCCTAAGTTGCCAAGTTGCCCGGCCTGGGCTTGAACTTGAGATCCTCCTGTTTCAGCTTCCCACAGTGCTGAGATTGTAGGATTTCAGAACGCATTATTGCCTTGTAGGAAGGTCGTGGACCTGGAAGTCAGACCTGCCCAGATCAAGGATCAGCCTGAACCCTCACTAGCCAGGTGACTTATGTGCAAGCACTTAACACAATGGGTAGTACTTTTCTTAGCTGTAAAATGGGGGTGAAAACAAATGATCATGTTTGGGTTACTTAAGAATTATACTGAATATAAAATGGCTGGCCATAGCAATGTTCAAAAACTGTAACAATATTTTTCCAGGCCCACCTGAACCCACAGATTCCAGAACAACTTGTATATTCTCTTATATAGGAGCTACCAGTGTCTGACAGACAGTTTGATGTGCTGGGGGTGTTCGTGAATTTGAATCCAACTCAGACCAAAGCATTTCTCAACTGAAAATACCTGCTCTTCATGACTGTGTAAGGGACAGGCCTGGTGGCCCTGACTGATTTGGCTCCACCCTGCCCCGGAGGCCATAGATAACTAGATCAGGGTAAGCTACCCTAAGCTGAATAAAGATTGAGAGAACCAGTTAATTGTCAGGAAAGCCATCAGGAAGACCACTTGGGCCTGGAGGTCAAATCTACAGCCTGGGCCCTGTGCATGCAGACACGCAAATGGTGCCACCTGTAAGCAGCAAGCTTGAAGCTTACTCGGGGGCTGACTCTCCATGCCCAAGTCCTGCAAAATTCCCCTGTACTTTCTCCACCTGTTCTTTTGAGCGAGCTGCTGTTCTTACAATCTGATGATCTCTAAGACAAATGCTGTATCTGACTCAGAAGGTGGTTGTTGTGACATAACTTGAAAGCAGCTGGCATTTAGTCGACATTCAATAAATGCTGTCGAATTTATCCCCGTCTGTCAACTAGTCAGTCCCTCAGCAATAGAAAGAGGAAATCCATAAATAGGATACACCAAGGTTGCTTCTCAGCCTTTGTTTTATGAACATCTTTATTAATCTGTAAAATGAAGGTGACTAGTAGTGGCTTTGTTGGCCGGGGGTATTAACCAAGAGGATCCGAGTTCAATGCCAAGAACAGGTAGCCTTGCGTTATTAGGCTACTCTTGTCATGGTTATTTAAGATGCAAAAGTGTTGCCTTAGGTCTTGATCTGGTCCAGAAGGGAAAAACAGAAGTGTTACAGGGAGGGGGCCCAGGGGTTGGGCAGTAGAGAGAAGGACCTAGAATACAAAAGGAGCAGGAATAGTAAGCGTCACATAAGCCGGGTGTGGTAGCGCACAGCTGAAGTCACAGCTACTCAGAGGCTGAGGAGGGAGGATGGCAAGTCTGAAGCCAGCCTGGGCAACTCGGTGAAACACAGTCTCTGGAGGGGAAGGAAGGGAGGCCTGGGGTGTCCTGAGTGTGGGACTGCTCACCTGGGGCGCACGAAGCCCTGGATTCAATCTCCAACACTAAACAACAAAGCTTCACACACAGCTAAGTCTTTAACACTCACGCAATGCCTTTACCTGTGACATCTCTTTGTCTGTTACACCTTCACAGGGCACATTAAGGAAAGGTGACACTGTACACACATTTGATGGAGGGGAAAACTGAGGCTCAGTCGACAGACCCGTCCATGGCAGGCAAAGCTCAGGCCTGTCCTTCACACCACACTGCCTCAGAGAGGAAGCTGCAGCGCTGAGGAGAGAAGGATCTGAAGAGGTACTGAGGGTTTCTCTGGAAGTTTGTTTTGCAGAGACCATCTGGGTCCTTTCCAACGCAGTTTCCCTTCCATCAGAGCTGTAGGCAGCCCTCGGGGTCATCCAGCCGTGGTGTCTAATGGCCACTCACTCGGACAGGCCCGACCATCCTCAAGTCAGAGCTAAAGGTTCTCCGGGGAAACACGGAAATCCCCTGGACCGCTGCCACAGCCAGGCCTTCGTGTGTGTCTGAAGCTCAGCAAAAGCTTCCCTGAGCGAAAGGTTAGACTCTTCTCAGCATGTCCCTGTCTCCTGGATATTGTTTCTCCCCAAACCCTAACACAGTGGCTGGCATATGGCCTCTGCTCATTTTATGTTTGTTGAATGAATAAATGAATGAATAAGCAAATGGATGACAGACTGTCTGGCAATAAAATCAGCCTGAGCTGTCACTGTAGAATGGCTATGCCCTATTGACTCTTGGTCCCCAAATCAGAGCTCAGTGGCCAATCTGTCTTAGTCAGCCACCACGGAAGATTCAGAGATGTGGGCACTCCCCCCCCCCTCCTCACTTCCTCTGACCTCTCAGAGCAGCGATGCCCTGAGGAAAGGGTCGGGGCCACCCCTTCCCAGATGTGGAAACTGCCCAGCTCAGTTCTCCTAGCTCCAGGTCCATTGTGTATGGAGGGACTGGGCAGAGAAGCCAGCTCCAGCAGGAGCGGCCTGGGGACCCGGGTGGAGACCCGGGTGGTGCCGGGAGTGCTTCCTTCTTTGCATTTTTTAATTGCTAGTGACCTTGATTCTGCCTCTCACAGCACAGTAGCTTTGTGGTTTCCAGCATCTTTCTTGCAAAGTGCTCCGGGCCTATGACCTCACAGCACTGCACATCATCCTCGAAGGGACAGGACTGGCCTTCCCTGTCATGTGCGGAGAGACACTGGGTGCCCAGGAGGCTGGGTGACAATTTGGGTCACGCAGTGATGTGTGGTGGGGTTGGGACCCCAGCTGCAGACCCGGAGTGGCGGGGAGTGGGCTCCAGCCCCGGCTCTCCCTCAAAGGGGCCCAGTGTCTGTGGGAAAGGTGCTGGGTTTCCATTTTCTCCCTTGTGAAGGAAGGAAACTGGACCATTTCTCCAATTCTGTCCATCTCCTGAGCTTGGCCCCGAGCCTGGTGACCGACCTCCCTGTCCAAGGTCAGAAAGCTCCTGAAGCCTGGATTCCAGCCCTGCCGGTCCTCACATCCTGACAGATGTCCTACGAGCACTTCCCACAGAGAAGGCTGTAGTTCAGACAGCAGGAGGAAACATCAAAAATCATCTTAATGGTCCACGAGTGCCAGGAGAGCGGGTAGCCAGCAGCCTGCCGCTGAGGCCAGATGCCATGCTGCCCGCGACACCAGTGCTGCCAGACAGGGCTGGAGGCGGTGCAGCGGGCAGGAGCAGGCCGCCTCCCTCACCTGCCGGGGCATCTGATTCCACAGCACTCGGTTGGCTGGACGCAGCGGCACAGGCCTCCTCCCAGCCTCCTCCCGCCGCCCTCTCTGTTCTATCCTTTTCTCCTCCCTCAAATCCTGCCTGGCAGTCAGCTCCTCTAAGAATAACTCAGTTGAGATCTGCCAAGTTCTAGTCTCCCCGTTCCCATAAACACCTCAGCTCCCAGGACCTGCATCAGGAGCTACCAGCCAGGGCTGGACCAGGGTTCTCTGGGGGAGAGGTCCAGTGTGAAAACGCTGGATGTTTCTCATTTTCTGAAGTGACCTCCATCCTCAGCTGCCAAGATGTGATGCGGGGGATGATGAGGACAGGAATAGTCTGAAGTAGAAGGATGGTACCACCCTCTCTTCCCATGGCCAGCTGCTCTGGCCAGTCCAGGGAGGCTAATGCAAAAACCTGCATGGGAGTCTGAACCAGGACTTGGTCAACTATCTACCTCCAGGATCAGAGGTCTGGACTGAGGGGAAGGGCACACTGGCCCAGCAGCTGGCAGCTTTTTCCAGCTTCCCCTAACCCTGCCCATAGTTCGAAGAAGTCTAACCTATTTAGTTTTCTACTTTTTTTTTTTTTTTGTGGTACCAGGGATTGAACTCAGGACCCTAAGCTTAGCATTAGCAGACAGACGTGGTGCCACTGAGCTACATCTCTGCCGTACCTAATGTATTCAACCCACAGCGCTGAGTGCAAACCCTGATTCCCAATGTCACCTAAGATCTGTACACATTTTTGAAGTGACTGCATATTGGCTAACCCGTCCAGTGTCCACCAATATTATTTTTAGGCTGAGCCATACGAACATCACTTAGGTAGGTCTAAAGTGGCTGCATGCTGACAAATTCATGTGGCTCAGTAAGTGTTTGAGGACTGTGTTTTCTCAGAAGATAGCAGACTCCACATGAAGGCCTAGACTTCTCTACATTGTTTTGTTTTTCTTTCTGGCTTAGGACACAGCAGACTGCAGCCCTGGAAGTGATTGAGTCAGTACTTCCTAAGCTCAGTTCCAAGGAGGCAGAGGAGGAGAACCTCTGTTCTGATGGATGGGTGTCCAAAGCAGACACCTCTTGGAATCCTTGCTTCTGGTGATCCTGGGCAGAACCAGGCTTGACTCTATAGTTTATAAAACTTTGGTTTGGGTGTTCAGAGTGTTACCTCTCCATCTTCCACAGAGCTAGATCTTCAGCCGGAAGTGTCCACATTGGCAGGCAGGTCTTGGCTACAGGTGAGAGTGGAGCAGACACAGGTCTAGGGACAACACCTCCTCAATCAAGTCCTTTACTCAGTAGGAGCCCAGATGCTGCCAGTGCAGTCACCAGTGCTGACTCTCAGTCCTATCCTCTTTTCCGAGGCTCCTCAGCCCACTGGAACCGACACTTCCCTGTCTGCCTTCTTTCCAACTCCCAGCTCCCACTACCAGGCTCCCTGGCCAGACAGAGGGGAGCAAAAAACCAACAGTCTCTAGTACTAGAGTCCAGAGTCATGCCTGGCCTAGCCCCAGGGCTCCCAGGGAGGACAGAGGGATCAGCAGCCCTGCAAGCTCAGTCTCTCTCCGGCCAGGGCCCCAAGGGAGGCAGGGGCGGCAGCACTGTCATTTGAGTCACTGACAGTATCGTCAGGAGCCTCCCGGAAAGGCTTGCTGAGCCCAGGCAGAGGTTCCCCGTGCACAGCCAGATCCCCTCACCTAGTGAGAGAGTCTGAAACGGACAGGCAGGACAGTCGGCAACAGCCCTCAGTGCCTGGTCTTCCTCCACTGGCCCGGGCACAGTAGGAAGTGCCCATCATGCAGCGCCCCTTGCACCGACCTGGCCTAGCGGGTCCACTTATGCAGTGTGGCGGAACCGTCCCAAGAGACCCCACTGCAGGGGACTCTCGGCTCCTGGGGGCTTAGGAAAGATGCTCCTCCTGGTCAGGAGTTTGGAAGACAGGTGAGAGGAGTCGGGAATCTAGGAGTGTTTCCTCTTTGTAGCTCAGTATGTTAAAAACTTCAATCTGACTTGTGAAAAAAATGGTACGATAAGCAAATACACATCCTTCACTTAGATTCACCAACTGTTAATGCTGACTGTCCTCTTGGACACACGTATGTACACATACTTTGACTGGATCATCTGAAATTAATAGGCAAATATTCTGCCCTACATCCTTCTGTGTACTCTCAACCAGGCCTGGTGGTACACACCCATATCTCAGCAATCTGGGAGGCTGAGGCAGGAGGATCACCAACTCGGCAACTTAATGAGATGCTGTCTAAAAGGAGCTGAGGATGGAGCTCAGCGCAAAGGTGGGAGTGGAGGATACATTTCTCCATTCTGAAAATAAGGATACTCCTCTATAAAACCACATTACTGTCATCAGACCTAAAAACTTTAACAATAAGTTCACATCATCTAATACCTATATTACATTTTCTTTTCCTCTAGTTTAGTAGTAGAACACCTGGGACGTGCGGCCACAAGTTTCATCCCCAAGACCTAAAGGCAGTCGGCTTTAGGTCTTTTCCTACCTGTCCCTGGACAGTTTTATAATCTTTCTCTCCCAGATGCCAATTAAAGTGTTCGCATTGTACTTGGCCAGAACACTGTATATCTCTTCATTTTTCTATTAACCTAGACTGGCTTCCACTTCCCATCTTTCTCCTGCAACAATTTTTTTTTTAGTTTTTTGAGAGAGTCTTGCTTTGTAGTTCAGGCTGGCCCTGAACTCAGTCTTGAATTCACAGCAATCCTCCTGTCTCTGCCTCCAGAGTGCTAGGATTACAGGTGTGAGCCATCATACCAATCACTGTGGTATGTGGTACTGGCTGCTGGTGGGGATGAGTCTCCACACCCAGCATTGCTGTATGTGGTTACCAGGGATGGAACTTGGGCCCTTGCACTTGTAAGGCAGGTGTCAAAACCACTGAGCTAAATCCCCAGCCCCTCAATTTTTATTTTTTGTGACATTTTTGTAGAGTCTTGGCTGTTGTACAGAACAGCTCAAATTCTAATTTTTCTTCTGTGTTTCTGTAGTTAGAACGGACAAACATATTTGACAAAAACAAAGAGAGGGGGCTTGAACTTTCTATTTTGAGGCTTAAAGGGGTCTAACTACTGCTGATGTTTACACCGGAAGATCTCACCACAGTACAGAAACCTTTGTTGTGCAAACAGCAGCCTGTGAGCTGATACATGGTATAGTGGGCTAGATGCTGGTCTCCCTTCCAGAACACATTTCTAGACATCTGAATCCTCAAATAAGGGGGTGGGGAGTAAGCAGAGGCAGGTCCCAGGGGGGTGATGAGTTACAATGCTGGACCCCTCCTGAAGAGGACAGTGTCCTTGTGAGACACAGAGGGATGATCCCTCTCTCTCTCTGGCTGCCAGGTGAGGGTTCGAGGAGAAAAGAACCAGGAAGCCGAGCTCTCCCCAGACCCCAGACGGGCTGGCACCTTGATTCTGGGCTTTCAGCCTCGGGAACTATGAAGCTAAATTTCTATTGTTGAAGTCAACTGGGATATGATGTGTGTTTCACCAGCCTTTCACCCAACAGCTTTATAATCCGTCAGTGAGCTTAGCTCGAGTCATCTACTTAAGGGGTCTGTAATTTGGTTAATTTAAGATTCTTCCAAGTGCTAGAAGAATGGAGGGATCTTGACAAAGAGGCACAAAGTTTCAGTTAGAAAGACTCAATTTCTGTTATCTATGGCAAAGCAGGGTGGCTACAGTTATCAGAGTAATGTGTATTTCAAAATTGCTAAGAGCGGATTTTAAATGTTTACACCACATACAGAAAAATAAAGATAAATGTGATAGAAATGTTAATCATCTTTACTTAATCATTCTAAAATGTAGACATAAATTAAGACACTATATAGTACGTTCCATAAACACAGATAGGTTACTGGTCAATTACAAATTTAATTTTTAAAAAGCTTGGTCCTGACTCTTGTTAGCTGTCAGGGCCTCTGCGCTGAGGTATATCCTCGGCCTTCTTACCCTTTTTATTTTTTCTTTTGAGATGGGGTCTCCCTGAGTTGCTAAGCTGCCCAGGCTGGACTTGAACTTGCCATCCTTCTGCCTCATTCTCCTGAGTTGCTGGGCACATAAGCTGTTACCATTTTCTGATACTCTCAGTGTCCCACATTTGCCAAGTAGGAGCCCCTCTAAGCCTGTCACCTTTGACAAGAACACTTTGTAGCCCTCTGGAGCAACGTGGCTCACATATACTTATCCAGTCTCAGAGCTGAAATCAGTTGTTTTTTAAAAAATGCTGGTTTCTTTAAGAGCAAAGTGGTACTTCTAGATCCTCTCAATGGATGAATCTACAGATACAGAAGAACAACAGGTTGCGCCCTCCTTTTCTGTACTCCTTCTTCTCTCTTCTACAGCAAGATCCTGACTTCTGAAAACAACTTGCAATATGATCCCTCCTTTGACTCAGCCTACAAGAGGCAAAACACAGTTTCCAATTTATGACACCAATACTTCAACCAGTAACATGTTTACAAACTGAAGTTTCTTGCAGGTTGGGTTTTTTTTTTTTTTAAGTCCTTAGACTATACATTCCATTAAAAATATTGGGCTGGGGATTTAGCTCTGTGGTTCTAGAGCCTGCTTGGCAAGCACATGGTCCTGAGTTCTATCTCCAGTTACCTGAATGAATAAATGAATGAATGAATAAATGAATATAGATACTGAGCTGGCGATGTAGTTCAGTGGCACACCTCCTGCCTGGCAAGCGAAAGATCTTGAGTTCCGTCCCAGGTACAGGCATACTCAAGCCCAGCACTTACTTTGGGAGGCTGAAAGATAGCAAGCTGGAGCTTGGCCAGAGCAGTCTAGAGAGACCTCATTTCAAACAACAATCGAAAAAGGACTGGGATGCAGTGCAGTGGCAGAGAATACGCCCTGTATGCAGGAGCCCCTGAGTTCAGTCCTCAGCACTGCAGAAACAAAATTTTTGAAAAGAATATAGACTCAGCATTGTGATTAAAAATTACTTGAATTCTTCCCTTTGTAATCAAATTGTTATTCAGTTAGTCATTGCTTCTGTTGCAGTTACCTTTAGGTTTGGTTTCCTTTCTTGGGATCTAATTTAATTTTTGAATTTTATTGATTGATTGGTACTGGGGATTGAAGTTGGGACCTTGCACTTGTGAAGCAGGCACCAGAACCGCTGAGCTAAATCCCGGACCTTTTTAAAATATTTTAATCAAAGTTCTCTGAAAAGCCTAAACAAAAAACAAATCATCGCATCCTCCTCCACTGTTTTTTTTAAAATAAATTTTATTTTGTCCCATTCTCTCCTTAACCCTATTCTGTTCTTATCTATCTTCTATGGGAAATCATTTTAATTGAGTTCTAGTTTATTTTTCCTGTGTATGTGTATCTGTATGTATTACTTTTCCTGTTTTCTTATCCAAAAGGTGGCATACTAATATTTTCTCTGGCATCTTGCTTTTTTCACTTAATAATATATCCTAGAAGACATGTGAGTCCATGGGCGCCTGCTTATTTTCTTGGCTATGTGGTATTCCACTTTGTAGAGCCACCATTATTCATTTAACTAGGCTCTTTGCATTTGGACAGTTTCCAGTGATTTCTTATTCCAAGTTGGTCTTCAAAAGCCATCTTATAGAAGCCAGGGTGATGGCACACACAAGTAACCCCAGCACTTGGGAGGCTAAGGCAGCAGGTACAAAAATTTAAGGCTGGCCTGGGTCACAAAGAGATTTCCAGGCTGCCATAGACTACCTGGGAAGACAATGTCTCAAAACACCGAAAAGGAAAAAGAATCGCTTTATGTATATGTTTGTGAGAATATGCAAGCTTGAGATAAATTTTGAGAAGTAAGAGTGCACATATAGTTTGTTAATATAGCGTGTGGAGTTCCACTAATATAGCATGTGGAGTTCTACTATGCTTTGTATCTCAGCACTGATTTTGTATATCAGGTGGATCTGCTGTGAGATGTCTTGGGTTGAGTTCTCTTGAACGGAGCCACAGTCCTTGACTTTGGTAGCAATAAACACACTACCCCCAAAGCTGGGTGTAGTGGTGCACATCTGGAATCCCGGCACTCAGTTGGCTGAGGCAGAAGGATTCCAAGTTCAAGGCCACACTGGACCACACGGTGAGAACTTGTCTCAAAAAATAAATGAAGAAAAAATAAAAACCCTACCCCAAACTTCTGCTCACCCTAAGCGGTAGCATGAGGGAAAGAGGAAAAGGGCCGTTGAACGCAGGCCAATTCATCTTCCTTGAAACCCTCCCCTCCACACACACACAGATGGGTATGAAACCTGGGAAGCTGAAGCAGAGAAGATGGGGCCGAAAATTAGTCTGATAAGAGCTAAAGTGAGAAGAGGTGGAGACAGGAGAGAAGAGAGGACCCCATCCCCTGAAGCCCAGGTTTTGCCCTTTGTCCCCTACTCTCCAGCCTGGCCACAGGGACTACTAACCACAGCTCCTCCTGGATTCTCCCAACACGAAGCTAAACACAGGCAGGCAGAAGCAGATTCCTTTGCTTCTGTTTCAGCATCTGCAGAGGAAATAAAGCCATTCCGCGCAGGAATGGCTCACACAAGGGAAAGAGGAAAAAAGACACAGAGACGGTGCAGAGGAAGGGGAGTGCAAAATGTTCCACAGACCCCGCTGGACTCTGGCCCCAGGGCCGGCTAGATCCCTGTGACTCACAGAAAAGGGGAAATGACACCGCCATCATGGAAAACAGTATGGAAGTTCCTCAAAAGATTTAAAAGGGCTGGGGGTGTAGCTCAGCGGTAGAGTGCTTCCTTGGCACAAACAAGGCCCTAGTTCGATCCCCTCCACCACAGACACAGACACAGACACAGAGAAACACACAAATAGAAATACCTTATGATTCAGCATATATATATATATATATTCAGCATATATATCATACCTTATGATTTATACTGGGTATAAATTCTAAAGAAATAAAATCAATGTTTAAGAAGTCCTCCCATGTTTATTGCTGCACTATTCACGACAGCCAAGGAAATGCAAACTACCTAAGTGTCCATCAACCTAAATGTCCATCAGCTGATGGACACATCAAAAGAACACAGTGAACACCTACAATAGAATACTACTCAGGGAGAGAGTGACAGGGGGAAAGAGACATCCTGCGCCAGTGACACAAGAAAGAAACTAGAGGTCATTATGTTCATATGCACAGAAAGACAAGTTCCACATGCCTCAAGCACAGGTGGGATCTGAAAGAAGTTAATCTTATAGGAGTTGGGAGCAAAACAGTGGTTACCAGAGGCTATCAGGAGCAGAAATCTGATGAAAGACTGATCAACAGTTACTAAATCATAGTTAGTCATGAGAAATACATTCTGGTGCACTACAGAACCGTAGGGTTGCTACAGGTAATGTGCTGAATATTCCAAAAAGCTAGAATAAAGGATTTATATAATCCTAAATAAAGGATTTTCATCACAAAGAAATGATAAATGTTTGAGAAGACAGGTACGTTTACCCTGACTGAACATTGTGCAAGCTATACGTTATCAAAACATCACATGTATCTGTGTGTGCAATTTTGTGTCATTTAAAAAAAATATATATATACACTTTAAAGCCATATTTTATAAAATTTATGTTAAAAAAGAACAAGAAATGAGGATCCGGTAGAGAAAAGCTCTTAGTCAGTTAGTATAGGCCTTGGGCCGGACCTTTCTAACCCATCGTGTCCCCACTTAGCAAATGGGGACAAGATGCAAAACCGTGGGGACAATGAGCTAGGTGGGAAGAAAAGGAAGCTTTGGGATGTCCCTGCAAGGTCAAACCAAATGTGCTTCCTAGGGGACCCAGAGGAACACACACATTCCTCCTACGTCTCCAAGCTAGATGAGCCTGGAATGTTCTACCCAGATGGGCAGGGCTGACCTCAACGCAGTGGCTGCATGCAAGGTCAAGAGCAATGAGAGAAAAGAGGCCCACGAGGGTTGCTGAGAGAAGAGCTAACTTGGATAGCTTTGGGGTGAGGGGAGCCTCCAGCTGCAAACAGGTGGGAGCTGGGGCAACTGAGTAGCCGATTAGCGCTGAGTAGGTGCCACTTCCCTGCTCAGGACCTTCCAGAAAGTGAACAGGGAGAATGAGGTTTCCTGATACCCTCCTCCAGTGGCCTTCCCCCCCCCACCACCACACACCTTCCTTCTCCCAGCACCCACATCTCAGCAAAAGCTAATGCTCTACTCCTGCCCCCTACCTTGGCCTCACTGACTGATCTGACACCAGACTGCAGGAATCCGGCAGATTTGACTCACCCTCCCTTCCAGCATCTTCTGGGGAGTAGGTACCCCATCGTACACAGGGGAAATAGCGACCAGAAGTCAAGCTAAGAACCCACTCCTGTCCTAAATGAAGCTGTCAGCACGGCTTCTCAATACGCCTTTTCCTCCTACAACGCGCTCTGACCAAGTCGCTCTACCACATCCGTGCTGGGCGCTGAGTCCCGGCAAAGGCCAGCTGTGCTCCTCCAGCTTGACCTTGATCGAGGGACACGGAGGTGGGAAATGGAAGAAGGGGAGGGGACTGAGGCTAGCAGGGCTGGAGGCCGGAAGCCTCCACATCCCGGCACTAAGTGCTTTCTCTGGCTCCGTGTACTCAGAGGAGAGCAGGGCGCGGAGGGTGGAGTAGGGCTGCGGGAGAGGCTGACAAAGGGTGGGGCCGCAAAGGCAGCGAGCACACGAGCATTCGAGCCTCGGGTTTACAGCAGTATCCATCCTGCCCCACAGGGCTGGAGTCCGGGAGCACATTCGCCAGCGGCCGGAGGCTCAAAGCCATGGAGCAGGTGCCCCACGGCGTACCAACGAAGGGCCTCTCTCGTGGCCCTTAATAATGGCTCAGAGCCAAACCCGAGTCAGGAGACTGGACAGGCAGGCTGGCTGCAGGAATGGTGGGATGGTGGTTCCCAGGATGCGAGCGAGGATGGAGCTGCGCGATTTCAGGGTTGTACCTCTGCCAAGATGGGGCACTCCTTAGAAGGAGCAAAGAAAAGCATTCCTCCTTCTTCCTACATAACAACCGTACTGACTCCATCGGATCTTGCACATTCGGGGAGGCCACATTCCCTTCCAGATCAGAACGCAGGCAGGGGAGAACTGTCTAGTCTAGGGATGCAGCTATGCCAATCACTAAATGCCTCAAAATGAAAAGTGGTTGCGTTTGCTTTCCAGGCCCCTTTTTAAGCACTCTTCAAAGGCTTCGCTCCTCTGCTCCAGGTTCTCCGCCAAGCCTTTCCCCTTCGTGCAAGCAGACTAGCTGGGCTGCTGGCAGCCTCCCCCCACCCCATTCCGACAGATCTGCCAGCTCCGGGTCTAGGACTCAACCCTCGGGTCACCTTTTCCAAGCTGCCACTACCCTCTCCCATCCCAACCGGACCCTCTTGCCACCACCCTGACAGGCAGGGTGACCCAGGGGTGACCCCCACCCCTCCATCTCTCCAAGGCTCCTTCTATTCTCAGTCCCAGCCTGGAATGGCCCTGGTCTCCTCCTCCCTTCTATGTTAGGAGGACCTGTAGCCATGAGGGCTTCAACATAGGCCCCTCCAAATAGGAAGGTCAGGGGTTGGGTGTGCGGACTCTAGCCAGGCGCACCACTGGGAGGAGGAGGAGGAGGAGGAGGAGGAGGAGGAGGAGGAGCAGGCGCTGCAGAAGGGTCCTCGTTCTCCTCCCTCCCGCAGCAGCAGTTGAGCGCCCGCCTGTTCACCTGACATTCTCCCTCGCAGGCCAGCAGGCGCCGGCAGCACGTCTGCGAGTTACAGTAAGTCCGGCAGGAATGCCCAGGAGGGAGGCGCTCCCACTCTTCTCCCAGGACGCGGCTGGCCACCACTGAGCCCTGAGCACCCCGCCGGAGAAGAGTGGTGGGCACACTCGGCCGGGCGGGAGAGCGTGGAGCTGGACTCGCCTCGGGGAAACACGCCAGCGGCCTCCACCTCAGAGAGCGAGCCAAGTGCGAGAGAGGGAGGGAGAGAGGCCGGAGGACAATCCCCGCCGCAGTCTCCCGCTCTCCAGCAGGCCACCCAGGGCCCTCTCCGGGCTGCTCGAGGCCCACCCACAAGCCCCGAAATCAGCAGCCCTGAATCTGAAAACTTTTCGACTTCGCCCCTTCTCCTTCCTGCCCTGGGGGCCCCAGGCGGTGCTGGGCGGTGCCCTCGGAGACACTCATACAGTTGGTTCTGGACGCTTACACACGCTCAGACAACAGCCGCGCGAGGGAACTCCCAGCTTTTTCCACAGCTAATTATAGACGTGAAAGTCTGAGGATGTTTTGCAAGCGGCAGAGAGAAACTGCTGAGGTTTCTCTGCAAAGCCAAAGAAATTTAATTTGTGCCCTCCCGGTCCCCACCCCGAATAGCTCCTAGCCTATCCTCACCCACCTCCCCAACGTCCCTCTAGGCTCGCTCCCCCCACCCACCCACCCCGCTTTCGAGAAAGGGAACAGACGCGGAAAATATTTTTGCAACAGTTTTCCATTCGGCGTCTCTTTCCCAAGCCGAGGGGGAGGGCGGGAACGGATGGGAGGGGGGAAATAAGTGTTTTTTCCAACCGCTCAATTTGGGTGTGAAAAAGACTGCTCCTCCGTCTCCCTGCACTCCCCTCCGGCCCAGGAAGGAGGGGAACCAGGAAAAGAAAAGAAGATCACTTGTTTGAATACCCGGTTCTTCAGGGTTGAAGACAGGAAAGAAAGCCAGTATGTGACAAATCGATACGCACACAAACACATAAACAAAGTCCTCCAAAGCCAGGCGCATGGAAAACGCTAGGAAGAGACAATCCAGGGAGTTTTAGAGAGCACCGCAAGGAAGGAAAGAAACAAAGTTTTACACCGCGCTTCGTTGCGCTCTCGTCAAGCCTACCTGTCTTCCTAGCAGGTGGGACTGTCCCTGCGAGGCTCCATGGACCCGGCGGGTGGGGTGGCCGCTGCCGGCCTCCCCAGAGCGGCACCTGGCTAGAGCTGCAGGCTTGCGCGCTGGCCCTGCCGCCACTGGGGCGTGGGCCGGTCTTCTCCGGCTCTTTCAATGAGCAGGACCAGCCGGGACGCAGGCGGGAGCAGGGCGCTGGGCCAGAACCCCCGAACCCCGCTCTCCGCAGAACGGCTCCCCGGGAAGTTCGCGCCCCCTCCCCACCCCCAGCCCCGGACGATCTCAGCGGCAGAGCTTTCTTATGAAAATGCTTGTCATGGCAACAGCTCCAGCCAACTCCGGCCAGACTCGGGCTCCCCGGCTCTCCCCAGCCTTGCGGGAGGAGAATGGGGAGGAGCCAGCCACGGGGGTGGGGCTTGGCGCCCGGCCAGACCATTACTCTACTTTTAAGGTGGCCCGGCTCCTCCGCGCTGCGGCTGTTTCCTGGTGTGTCTTAAGGGCGAATGGCGAGAGGAAGGGAAGAAATCCGGTGCTGTTTCGGGTTTCCTTACGTGTTGGCTCTTATTTGAAAGAAAAGTCGAGAAGGGGTGTTACTAGGGGGTGCGGAGGTGGGAAGTGGATGTGGGTGGCGGTATTCAACCGTTGCTGCGTGGTAAGGAAATAAAGGAAGCGCCTGCAAGCTGTTGGCTTCCTGCATCTCCTGCTGGCCTCTCAAGTTACACGGAGGACCCAGAAACCCAAGGTATCTGTGGACCCTGAACCACCCCAAGCGCCCTCCTGCCCGTCTCTGTCTGAGGCTTTGGAGGGCCAAATTGCTCTGGAAAGGTCACATACGTAAGCTCCTCTCCTGCCTTTCAAACATAGGTCACATTTTCTCCCTCCAGTCCCTGGGCCCCAGAGACACAGCCACAAGGCAAAGGATGCCTGCTTTGGGGAGTGTTGGGGGTATATGGAAGACCTTTGCAGCCACAGTGTCATTTCCAACCCTCCTGGCAGTCTGGAAATGTGCTTATGATGACTCTGACTTCATAGTTGAGGAAACTGTGGATTGAGTCACCAGACCAAGGTTGCACATCTGGTTAATGACCGAACCAGGATCCAAGGCCAGGTCAGCCTGACTCTAGAGCCCGTGGACTTTTCTGCCCCCCTGTATCCCTCTGTGGTACCCATTTCCATTTTCATCTGTGCACACTCAGACATGCATGTACATTTGCACGCAGCCTAGAAACTATTAATCACACCTCCGCACCTCCACACCCACAAGAGCACTGTGCAACAGTGCCACCCATAGATTTTGCATAGAACCTTATGGCTTTCAAGTACAAACACGCACCATCAGCTGGCTCACACTACAGCCCTTCATTCACTGGTGCATTCCCACACCTACCGCAGCAAACACACACTCATGCTTACCGAAGGCAGGTAACAGGACTCACAGGTTACAGTTGTAAAGTATGCTGTGAGGCAGGTGACTGTCACAACTTTTTAACAGGGTTTTGAAAAAGGTCTCTTTGATCTTGTGCTCTGACCTCAGCCCCACCTGTCACGAAGGTCTTCCCGCCCTCTGTGCTGAGAGAAATAGAACTGTGAAGGAAGCCCAGGACCCTTCTCAGTTTCCTACCACTTGAGGGCTTTCTTTCCTCCTTTTCTTACACTCCTGTTTCTCAGTCACTCAGAGTTTAACAGACAAAAGTAAAGAAACTTTTTGGGACTGGGTGGGCTCAGAGGTCCTCTTGTGGTACTGGAGATTGCCCGAAACTCTGTCTGAAGAATCACTTCCCACCTCACGTCCCAGCCTGTGCTGCAGCCTCTCTCCCCGCCCAGCCCAGCTGAAGTCAGGTTGTAAGATGAGGAAATTTCAGAGTCCCTCCTCTACAGAGACCATCATGAATTTTTTCCCCATGCCCATCTTTTCTTCCTGGGGTTGGAGGTCTCACCCTCCAAGCACCTACAAGACACAAACAATGACACATATTCTTACTTGTTCCCTGGCCTCCCAGCCTCTAGTCCTTCTTACCTCCTTGAGAAATTTCACTGGGAGATGGAGGTGACACTTGGTTAAATTTTGATAAGTCCTCCAAAATGTCAATTTCAGGAGCCAAAATCAATTGTTGGAGGAAACGCGGGACAGGCAGAGAGAAATCTACTGAACAGAGCTTCAGATTTAGCGGCTGTCAGCCTCCTTGCTGGATGGAAACAACTTGACTTTCTAGCACCTAGTGAGTGTCAGTTGCGTCTTCATTGTGAGAAGCCAGTCTCCCAATTGGCTCTTTCAATGTATTAGAGTATATTTTAAGCTTATCTGCAGGGCTGTGTGAGGAAGAATTGCCTAAGCATTCCCTACACTTGTCTTGGAGGAATAACAGTTTAAGCCAGATGTGTGAGTCTATAAAAGCGAAGTCTACTTCTGCTGCCTGGCCTCTAGATGGGAAACAACGTCTGTCAGGAGCTGGTTACCTAAAAGACGAGATCCTCTCTCTATAAGCGCCCTGAGCTCCAGGGAAATGGTCTGCAGGGAAGGGTCTGAGGAGGAAGGCTCTGACGGCCATCCCACCTCTGGCTGCCTGGAATCACACCAGGGCACAGCAACATTATGGCTTCTGTAGTGGCTTTGAGTCTTCCCTTCTTTCTGAGCATGCTCCCCCTTGTCTACAGCCTGACAGAAGAATTCCCAGCCCAGCTCCAGCACCGGACAGAAGGATAGGAAAGGTGGCCCAAGGTGACCCTAGAGGGGGCCTAGCTGGCCGTGGCAGCCTGTGCTCTGAAAACCTGGCACTCTCAGTGTCTTGCCTCTTCCAGCAGCAGTTTTGAGGTCTAGGATGAGTAAAAATAAATCTATCCATAAAAATAACCACTGGATGTGGGAAAGTGAAGTTGCCCCCGTGGGGCAAGAGGGAGGGCACTGCTCCTTGGAAATGCACAGTCAGCCAGCTGGAGAGGACGCAGAGCTGCTCTGCAGGGAGAGCCCCACCTCAGCCTCCCAGGCCCTCATGGTTTCCCTGCTCTGGCCTTGAACATGGACAGCACTCTCCCTATTTGAATATTGACTGCTTTGCCTTAACTGGAATGGCAACTGTGCTCCGTGTGCCCAGACTCAGCACTTCTTGGGTTTTTTTTGAGACAGGGCCTCAATCTCCCAGTGATTCCTCTGCCTCAGCCTCCTGAGTGTTGAGAATATAGGCATTACTTCTACACTCAGTCAGGGCTTCTTTAAAATGCTTTCTCTTCCCTGTTAAAATGGGAACAATAATTTTATTAGAGGTCCCACCCCCACCCTACTCATGCCAAGCAAATTACACCTTTCCTTGAGATTTTTGAGTTTAAGATCAAAGAGAGAGGGTTGGGATTTAGTTCAGTTGCACCGTGCTTGTCTTGTAAGTGCAAGGTCCTGAGTTCGATCCCCAGTACCTGCACCCCAGGTCTGGCAATGGATGAAGGTCCAGAGATGGGGAAGGGGCTGTGTTTTCTGGGTAGAGAAGGAGGTGGCCAGTTAGGAAGCAGAAAGATCATATGCAGAAAAGGCAGAGAAGAAAGCTGAGGCCTTTCCTACATCTCCCTAGAAGAAACTGGGTTCTTTGGTCACTTGCACTAAGTAATACAGAAATGTAATGGAGAAAGTAATATAGATGCCATGTGAGCGTTACCTCCATTTAGAGACACTCACTTCAGTGCATTTATCTGCTCGATGAGTGTTATTGAATATCCACTGCTCTGTTCACTACATGTTTATTGAATATTTACTGTTTCAGCATTCCCTGGGCCCAGATGAGGTACATAGAGATATCAAGCTTATAGTTAATAAAGGTGGAAAAGGTAAGTTTTAGCATAAATGGTCATAGCAGAAGCAGCTATAGTTAGTTTTAAACACATATTTATTGATGTCAATGGTGTGGCTCAGCAGCAGAGCGTAGTGCCCTAGGCGGGATTGCCGCACTGCAAAAAAAATTTAAAAGTTTCTTAAAAAGGGATAGGGATGCAGCTCAGAGGCATGGCATCTGCCAGGCAAACCTGAGGCCTTGAGTTTGATTCCTGGACCAAAAAAAAAAAAAAAAAAAGTTTGTAAAAATGTTAAGCCAGGGCCAGGGATTTAGTACAGTGGTTCTGGCATCTGCCTGCTGAGTGCAAGATCCCGAGTTCCATCCCCCATAACCATATACCACAGTGCCAGGCGTGGTGGCTCACACCTATAATCCCCTCACTCTGGAGGCAGAGGCAGGAGGATTGCTGGGAGTTCGAGATTGGCCTGGGCTACATAGTGAGTTCCAGGCAGTCTGAACTACAAAGTGAGATACTGTCTCAAAAAAAAAAAAAAGTAAAGCCAGAGGCCAGCATGGGCTACATAGTAATTTCAAGACTAGCCTAAACTACAGAGTGATGTACTGTCTCAAGGAAAAAAAAAAAAAAAAAAGATAAGAAAAACATAAAGCCAGGGAAGATACTGCATTCCTATAATACCAGCACTCTGGGAAGCTGAGGCAGGAGGATCTTGAGTTTGAGCTCAGCCTGAAGTTAGTGACTAGGCAAGACCGTGTCTCAAAATAAAAAGTAAAAAAGGTCCGGGGATGAACTCAGGGCAGAGGTCCTGAGTTCAAGCCTCGATACTAGACAAAGAAACAAACAAACAAAACCTATCTATACAGTCCTTACTACATTAGAAGATAGGATATGAAAATACTTTGGTGGAAATTCCAGATAAGACATTAGAAAGTGCTGGGAAAGAGTATGCTTTGGAGAGAGATGTCAGGATAGTAAGGTGAACAAAAGCGTGGGGTAGAAAGAAGATAGAAGGAAACCTGGGGGGTGATTGGGTCTGGTCTTTGAAGGACTCTGGGTGGTCTTGTCGGGTCTGTGTCCACTTTACACTCTGGCCACAGTGTCCAGGGTAGATCAGAAACCTAGGGAGGGTGGGCAGGGTTATCTAGGCAGAGTGTAATGCTGGGCAGTTTCACAGGATACAGTTAGGTACGTCTCAAAAGAAAACAGTAGAAAGGGCTGGAGATGTAGCTCGGGGGTAGAGCACTTGCCTACTGTGTATGGTACCAACAACAACAAACAAACAGAAAACCAAGCAGGCAAGTAGGGAGGACCCTGCTACTGGAGAACAATGGTGACTTTGGCGGGAAGGGTCCAGGCGAGGTAAGGAAGGGTAGCCTGGGCTGTATTCCCCTGTAGAGATTAGTAGGCCATGGCAGCTGCAGCAAACTGGTGACTTAACCTTGCCGGGAGCTCCACAGGAGGCGTGGTTCGCTCAGCCCCTGCTGAACGTGGGAGGTCATCTGCACTTGACACATATACTTTCTTTTTTCCTCCCTTCCCCAGATTCCTGCAGAGGGCCAGAGCAGACAGCCTTCCCTGAGATTATTAGAAAGTGTGTCTGCCTCTGTGAGGCTGGGATGCAGAATTTAGGCGAAGGGCACATTCTCTGCTAAAGCTGCTCTTGGAGGACCAGTTAGCACTGTCCTCACATAGAAATTCCTGGCTCCATTGAGGGGGAGGCGCAGGATGACCGGAACACACCTTTCTGTTCTGTTGCTGGTTTCATGCTCTGATTGGGTGAATACTGAGGTTTAGTAGGAGGCGCCAAGAGCTCCAGTTTACTCTGGGATCTCAGGCCCACATCCTGATAGAGGAAAGAGACAAGTGGGAATAGCTCTTCTCAGAAAAACGCTGCTTGCTGGACTATGCACTCCTGGACAGAACAGACTGTTTCATCCTGTCCTTGTGAGCCCAGTGACCAGAACATCCAAGGCATCTGATGCATGCTGGGAAATAAGGGGTGTGTAATTCAATATGGGAAAAGGTGAAGTAGAAAGCGTGAGGGCCCCAAGTATTTTCCCGATTCCTGGCTTTGGATGATATGCAGAATCAGTTTGATTTACTTGGACGCATATTTTGCTGTTCAGGTTTCATTCTGGTTCAGTGATTTTGTAAGCTGCGGTAGGGTGGTTTGGTTTTATATTCACTTTGAACTCATTAACTAGGTTATTGTTTTGTTTTGCGCGTCTGTTGTTTTTCTTAAACTCAAGTTTGGTTCCTGATTTATTTTCTAACGAAATATTTGTCTCTCATTTGTTTCAGGGTGCAGCAAATTAGTGCCATTTAAAAATAGTCTTGGTTAATGGTTGTGCTCAGTAGAGCAGAGGAAGAGAGTGTGGAGGGAACTAGCGATGATTTTCAAATTTAATTTTTAATCCTAATTAGAGTGTCAGCAATGCCCTAAGTGCTCATTAAGTTTCAAATGAAGATCAAAGGAAACTCAAGGAAGGATCCTTCCTGCCTCCTGTGCCTGTCCCATCCCACACGCCCCTTGTTCCGGAGGCTTTGAAGTTCCCCCTGTATTTGTATAGTACTTTGCAGTTCACAAAATACTTTTTAAGCTGAGGTTACAGAATTTGATCCTTGCAGTAGTCCTAGATGGCAGGAAGAATAGGGAGTGGAATACATTTTGCAGTTGGGGAAACTGAGACAGAAGGCTTGAGTCTCTCGAATCACTTATGCCTGGAGCCCTCTGACTGATGCCCCAGGCTCTTCCCACCCTTCTGAAGCTGATAAGCTCTCTTGGCCTCTATACTGTTCTTTAGGCCTCAGATCCATAGACTTGAGGAGCACCAGGGAGACCGAAGGAATCCAGGTGAGTAGCCCAGGCTTGGAGGAGTGTCAGGGAAGGTGGTAGGTGGAACCTGTCGGCATTCCAGGAGCTGAGTCCCAGCCCTTCAGGTGCTTAAGCAGATGATGGAGCCTGGCTGCTAGAAATTCCCTCTTTCTTCCTTTTCACCCGGAAGATATACCTGGAGGCCCTCCCCAAAAAACTGAGGTACATCATGCTTTGGCCTGTTTTACTTTTGCAGTCCTAAAAAGTGGGCTCACAGGAAGTGAAACTCAAGAGCTGACAGCAGGAAGACCTAGGGCTGGGCGGGACCGGCAGGTCTGACAGGCAGTTCTCGCGCTGTTCTGCAGGCTGGAGGACAGAGGAGCATATGAGAAGGGCAGTCCCAAGCCACAGGGAAAAGGGAGACCTTTTTTTTTGTACTGAGAACTGAACCCAAGGGCATCACACTGAGCACTATCTCTAGTTCTTTTAAACATTTTTTCCCCCTTTAATTTCCAGAAAAAGATTTTGCTAAGTTGCCCAGGCTGGGCTTGTGATACTCTTTTATCTCAGTGTCCTAGAGTGCTAGAATTATGGACAATTGTCACTCTGCCCAGCAAAAAGAGTTGTCTTAAATGAGTGCCTGTCCACAGCTTCCGGGAGACAGAAACTGAGGATGGAGAAAACTTCTGTGCCTGCTGTAAAGGCTGTCAGTGGAAAAAGAGGGAAGAAGATAACATTCTCTTCCTCCTCTGCCCAGTTAACCTGGTAAGAGGAGGCAACAATGACATGTGAGGACTTTTCCTGGGTCTTTCCCAGCAACCCACCTCAGACTGACGTTTGTATCTCGAGTTCGGCCTTAGGAGTACTTAGTCTGCTGGAGGTGGAAGTAAGAGTTAACGAGAAGGAGAAGGTTGCCCACCACAGCCAAAGTGCAGACAATTGCTTTGCTTTGGTGAGAAAGTTTGTAAACTGGAAAATCCTATTTGTGTCTTGAAGAAGATGTCTGAGGGGAAGGTCAAGATCAGTGAGATAAATTGGAAATACTGTGTTTGTCAGCTTTGTGTCACTGTGACAAAAGACCCCGGCAAAAAAACTCAGGGGAGGGAAGATTTAGTTGGGCTCATGGTCTCAGAGATTGCATTTGATGGTCACTTGGCTCAGTTGTTTCTGGCCCTGGCCAGATAGGGACACCGTGGTGGAAGGGTGTGGCAGAAATCTGCTTACCTCATGGTAGTCAGAGAGACAGAGACAGACAGAGCCTGTGCTTGCAAACCTTCTTGTCTTTTGCTTTTGCTCCATCCAGGCCCCCACCCTATTAGATGGCAGCACCCACATCTAGGTCAAGCCTCTCCCATTATTTTGCTATCCCACGTGTCATTTTTCCCTGGACACACCTTCACTTCCCCAGACACACTCAGAAGTGTGTTTTAGATATTTCCTGGGGGTTTCCCAGTCCAATCAAGCTGGCAATCAAGATTAACCATCACAGATATAGATCTAGATTCTGAAACTGTGGGCTCCTGTAGCAGGAGGGGACCCCGAAAGTCATCTGGTTCTCCCCTCCTACCTCCTAGGCAGCAGTGTCCAGATTATTACATAGACAGTACCTGATATGTGATCAAAACAGATTTCTGGAAAAGAAAAGATGACTTGGTAGCTTTACACATTTTTTCCCCGGTGGATCACTATCCCCCCATCCTCCTGTGAGGTTCAGGACTCCTCTCCTGCACTTTTCATTGGATGTCGAATCTGCAGCTACCCCTATGGACCACCTGCTTCAGGACCAAAGGACTCCCTTCACCACAAGAGGTCATAGTGCCCAAGTGGCACTCATAGGCACTGGGCTTGATAATCATCCCAGGAGGGCTGATTTGACATTATCTCCATGGGACAATCTGTCCAACAGAAAGCTTCTTGGATAACAAAAGTTGAGGAGCAGCTACAAAGTAAATGTGGCTCAGATCTGCCATCCTGTAAGACTCAACTCAACTGTCACCTCCTCCGAGAAGCCTTCCTGGAGTTCTCACTCCCAAAACCAGGCTGGGTTTGGAAGCCGCAGGGTTTCCAAAGTGCTTAAAGCCATCCTGTGTCAAAAGCGCTTACTGTGCCCTCTGACGACTGGCTACTGGGCTCTTGATTTTCCTCGTTCCCACTAGACTCCTTGAGGGTAAAGGCGTCCTACTCGTTTTTGTGTTTTCAGTAGCTGGCATGGTGCCTGGCACAAGAGATGCCCAAAAGTTGCTAGAGCAAAGATGAAAGAATGAATCAGGTATTGAATAAATAAACTGCTATTAATGCTGCAGGGCTAGAGATTACTTATAAGGAAGAACATTCTTGCTGAGGGCAGTGGCTCATGCCTGTAATCCCAGCACCCTAGAGCTTGAGGCAAGAGGATTGCCACAAGTTTGATTCCAGCCTGGGTGATACAGTGAGTTTAGATGTATCAGGACCCTGTCTCAAAGACCAAAAGAAAAAGAAAAAAAAGGAACCAACATCCTATGTTGTAATGTTCCAAAGGCAGGCAAGCCAAGAAACCTGTGACCTGAAGATCTTTAAGGAGTTAGGTGCCACCTGCCTAATTTGGGCTGCCCTTGGGTTGTGCAGGCCTGGGGACAGGCCTGTGCATCTGTGGCTCCTTTGGACAGACAACTGCTAAAGTAGGGAAGAACAGGGCCAGTGGCTCCCTCTAAGAACAGACTCTCTTCTTTCTTCACTCAGTTTTGAGGCTGCCTGTGGCAGAACAAATGTTAAAATGCTCTTAAACCTTTGAGTTAGGAAGTCTGGGGTTGAGTGTGTCCCACCATTGATGACGCGCTTTCAAACTGCAGGATGCTGTGCTAAATAATAAATAGGCTTTTGTTGCCTTATTGTATTTGAATCCTGTGACAAACTCAAGAGGTGCTGTTATCCCACTTTAAAGATGAGGAGATGGAAGTCATAGTGGTTCAGGAAGTCACGCAGTCACACAGCTGGTATGTAACGCTACGGGGTTTCAAACTTTTCTTCACACCGAAGTCCACATGGTCTCTTCCGAAGACTCCAGTCCTGGGGCCTGTGGTTCTGTGACCTCTGGCTTTCCTCCATTCCCTTGCTTCCACTTGATCTCTCTGTACTTAACATTTAATCAACTATGTAAAGTCCACAGCGTAGTCTGGCCTCTTGGTGGAGGACCTGATCCCAGGAACACAGAGGCAGGTCTGCCTTCCGCGGAAGATAAATTTACTCCTGTTCCCTCCTGGGTTCCTACTCCTTCCATCCCAGGCCCTGGCCAAGGAGATTTCTTCCACACCCTGTCGTGACTGACACCAAACCTCTCTTACTGGGCACCAAAATCATAACTACCTCAATTCAAGTGGCAGAACTCTTGAATTATGAAAATTAGAATTTTTCAAGCAATTTCTACTGTTTTTGGAGACGGGATCATGATGTAGTTCGGGCTGGTGTGGAACTCATGGTAAACCTCCTGCCTCAGTCTCATAAATGCTGGGATTATAGCCGTGCACCACCACACCTGGCTTCTACTCTTTTATACACCCAGGAAATAAAAGATTTTGTTTGTTTTTTCCCTGAACACTTTTCAAAATTTTCCTAAACACATTGGGAGTAAAGTTAAACATACCGAATTCATGCTTTTTTTTTTTTTTTGAGACAGGCTCTCACTTTATAGTTCAGGCTGGTCCTGAGCTCACTGTGCAGCCCAGGAGAGCCTCGAACTCACAGTAGTCTTTCCTGCCTCTGCCTCCTGAGTGCTGGGATTACAGGTGTGAGCCACCCGCCTGGCAATTCATGCTTCTTTTAAAACAGGAGAGACAAAGGTGGAGAACAGGGTTTGTCAGAAGTTCCCTGTGATATCCGTTGTTCAAATGCTTCACCTTCCCTGCTACATAGTGGTCGACTGGATACTGCTGCTCTAAGGTGGGATCTGTGGTGGTCATTGTTTATTTTACTTTTTTTTGTAAAGAAAACACTGGTCCCTTATAGTTTGGGAACAGTTGACCTACCCCTTCCTCCAGGAATGCGCATGTAACCTAAGCCAAGGAAAGACTCCGCTCCTGCCAGGAAGACTGACCTAGGAGAGCACATGCCTGGAGTTGCTGGCGCCATCTTATTAATGGCTGCCCCAAAGTGGATCCTGCACAGGAAGCTCCAGCTGTGAGCTGGAGAGACCTCAGTCTTGAGCACATCCTGTGATGTCTTTGCGAAGCCAGACCTCATACACGCAGGGATATTGTTACAGTTGGGGTTTTTTAAATTTTCATTGCAATGGAAAAAATCTGAACTGAAATTGGAAAAGTGGATCCAAGGGCCATATTCTTTAAACAAACAAACAAGCTACAATGAAAGTTGCTGTCTCCTTTCACTAGCCCCAGGGAACAGGAGTAAATTTATCTTCCTATCCAATGCTAGTACACCTGAACTTTAAAAAAATTTCTATTCCTCTTGAAAATTATGCCTGATTTCATGAGTATAAGCTTTTCATGGCGGCGCATCTCCAGGGGGAGGGGCAGGTACTATCCTGTTAGTGTAGCTAAGGCCATGCAAGGATCTAGAGGCAAAGCATCATTTTTTTTTTCTTTCTTTCTTTTCTTTCTTTTTAAGACAGGGTCTCGCTTTGTGGTTCAGGCTGGCCCTGAGCTCAGCCTCCAACTCACATCACAGCAATCCTCTTGCCTCTGCCTCCCGAGTGCTGGGATTACAGGTGTGAGCCACCACGCCTGGCACTGTGGTGTGTGATACTGATTGCTGCTGGGGTGAGTCTCCACGCCCAGTATTGTATATGGTTACTGAACCCGGCTCCTTGTGCTTGCAAGACAGGCATTGGAACCACTGAGCTATATCCCCGGCCCTTTTTTTTTTAGACAAGGTCTATCTTTGTAGTTCAAGCTGACCCTGAACTCACTGTGTAGCCCAGACCAGCCTTGAACTCACAGCAATCAATCTTCTTGTCTCTGCCTCCTGAGTGCTGGGATTACAGGTGTGAGCCACCACACCCAGCTTTGTAGTGTGTGGTTACCAGGGATTGAACTCGGGACCTGCTTGCCAGGCAGATGCTGGAACCACTGAGCTAAATCCCTGGCCCAAAGCACCACTCTTAGGAATCATGTTTGGAATGAACCCAAGCTGTGTTTCACCCAGCACCAGCCTTAAGGGTACCAAGTACTAAGGTTGGTTGAGGAACTACCAGTTGGTCAATAGCTTGTTAGTCTCACTGGCTGTTGTACCTGCTCAGGCATGAAGAGCTGCCCAGCTCTGTCCCTAATTCCTGAGACTGAGGGACAGGAACTTTCTCAAAAGTCTCGGGTACCTAGGGGTCTTATTCTTACCCTTTTCTGTCCGGAGCCCTTACCCCTCGGAGAAACATCTGAGAATGACTTTCGTCTACAAGCACCAAGGGGTCTGGAGTCCAGCAGGAATGGTGTCCACTCTAAAGGTCACTCTGGGAACAAATCAAACACGAAGAGCTTGATCTACCTGCAGGATACTTCCCAGGCGCATTAGACCAACAAGATCCTGCTCTCCCAGGGCACTGCTGACAGATGTGCCTATCACCTCTGTGTGCCCTCCCTGTCCTGGCTCCTGCACCCATTTTGGTTTCAGGCCAGCTCTAGCTTTTGAATTACTGTAGAGACAGGAAGGACTTGTATGCCTTACCTCCTGTGTAGTCATCGCTGGGACTCTGAATTTAGATGTGAGGAAGAATATCACAAGCAGCAAATACTTGAAGGAAAGAGGCTGAAGAATGTCCCCACCCAAGAGTAGCACGGCAGCCATGCCTGCCAGTACACTGTGTCCTCTCCGAGAGCCCCAGCCCACTCACCAGGAGACCAGAGCCTCTTGTGCCTTGTTTGTGGCCCAGACCCTCAAGTGGCCCCCAAGGCTGGCTGCTCCTTTGGCTAGGCCCTTCTCATATGATTCCACCCCTCATGGACTCGGGATCACCACTGCCCTGTGGATTGTCCCCTGCTGTGCCTGCTGCTGATTCAGTACCCAGTGCCACCTCCCTCCACATCACTGAAAGACACTCGTGTTCCTTTGGTGTCCATTTCTGGACCACCTGAGGTTTCACCAGCCCCAGCCTCTGTGTCTGCATCTGCACTGTGGACACGCCAGTTTCACCTGGTTATTCCCCTTCTCCAGCCATCTTGAATCAGATGCATATCATGGAAAGTGGAAAGGTGAAGGAGAAAAGGCCTTGGGGTTCCTGTGCACGACACAGGCCTCAGCTGTGGCTGTGGTGGTGGGAAGCTCACTTGTGTCCACTTGTCTCAGGCCTGAGTGAATACATGCATGGAGCGGCACAGGTGGCCTGGACTTGGAAGCCATCTAAGCCTTCTGACCTCTAAGCCCTGATCTCATTAGCCTATGCTCTAAACTAAGTGCATTCATTCATCAAAAATTTAAATTGCCTTACTATGCCTTACTTTGTAGTAATAGCTGGCAGAACAGTTATGAAAAGGCTGTGATGTAATAGAGTAAAAACTTACACATGTGAAGAGTTAGCCAACAACACAATAAAAGAAAACAAGAACGACACAAGAATGTGCCAATTGTGATTTATTGACGAGTGGATCAGAAGGGAGGTGCTGGGGGTTTTGGGGGGTGAGGAGATGGCTGGGCACTGGGTTTGCAAACCTGAGCTGGTTTAGGTCCTGAAGGTTTCACGGCTGTAAACCAGCAGGTTGGGTCTCCCAGAGAAGAGCCTGGACCAAGGCAGGGAGGCCAGAGCTTCAGGTGACTACTCCCTCAAACATTGGAATTTAGCCCACGGTCCCTACGATCCCTACGTGGGAAGGGGAAGATGAGGCGTGAGAAGATACTCTTCATTTATCTAACCTGGGGGACTAAGCACTTGGCTATGTGCCAGGCATGCCTCTAATCCATGCTAGCTGAGTGCTGAGGCCTGAAGATTATGAATTTGAGCCCAGCCTGAGCAGTGAGAGGAGACTTTGTTTTTCCAAAACAAAACAGACGAAACAAAACAAAACCACCTTGCTTATAAAATAAGTAGTGGCTACTGCTGGAGTTTTTTATATAGATTAACATACTACCCGTCTGAGGCTGGCAGATGGCTCAGTGGGTGCATCCCTGCCTCGAATGTACAGGGCTGAGTGTTCAAACCCTCTTGTCACCACAAGCACCCTCTGTAAAATCAGCCTCTTAGTATCACAGACTGAGAGCTGAGGGTCCCAGGGCTGCATAGAGATGTGAACCTGTGTGTTGCTAAAATGCTTGCTTTTCTGCTCTGCGTCGCTGCCCACCCCACGCCACCACCCACCCCGCCAGCCCCGCCCTTCTTTCCCGATGACTCACCCTTTTCTTGGCAGATGCTGCGGTTTGCAGACATTGTGGGTTTTGGTAATTTGGTAAATGAAGTCATTCTGTTATTGTCTTTCTGTTGTTGGTTCCCCCGCCACACCCACTTCCCCTGTGTCCTTTTGCTCCTGGCCCTGAGTGGGGACTCTGTAGGGAATCTTTCTTTCGTGATCATATGAGATCTTTAAAGGAATGTGGGTTCCCCAGTGGCTGAGCTGATGCCATTTAAATGATCTGCTCAATGATAGCTCTAAAAGCCTCTCTCAGGTAACAAGAAATGGTTTCCATGTTCTTATCACAGGATACGGTTCAGTCCTCTGCCTTCCCAGGGGCCCTTGTCTGTTTAGGGCAGACTGCATCTCCCCTTTTTGTTGGAGGGGGCCTTAACCCTAATGTGTCACAAGCCTAGTTCCCAATCTAGAAAGCCTTTGCCTTTCTCTCAGTGCCCTTCTAGCCCTTAGTGATGTGACGTGTTGGTTGCTAGGCTCAGTCATCTAGATTTATCAGAATGGACGTGCACCTAGGGGCTTACGGGGCTCCCTGCTGGGAGGGAAGCAGTGTAGAGGCAAAGAGGGGAGGGAGGGAGACTGAGCGGACCCATCCTGGACAAATTCTCTGATCGAGGGGCAGGCAGTGCCTTGCCTGTGTTAGTTTAATCAGGGTAGCAAATAGCAACACCACTGGCCTCATTTTGCAGTTCAGAAAAGTGGAGAGATTGCAGGAATGAGGCAAAGCCAGGACTTGCACTAGGTCAATTTGGTGCTGAAGTTGCTGTTCTGAGCTTCAACCTTTAGGCACCAGGGAGTTATGAAGGTATCTGCAGCAGGAGTTGAGAGACTAAACAGTGTTTAAGAAGATTCACCTGACAGCAGGAAGCGGGGTAGATGGGAGCCCAGAGCTGTGGGGACCAGGGAGGAGGCCACTGCCACAACATCAGCTTGAAATCAGGGGAAGGAAGAGCAGGGAGGAGGACAAGAGCACGGAACACTGAGCGGAAATCAGCAGCCCTTGGTAGGTAGACCCGACACGGCAAAGGGTCCCTTCTTCCCGTCACGCATGGTCTTGTTGGGCATGGGTGAACTATGCCAAGGATTAGCCCTGTTGCCATTCCTGAGGTTACTCAGGAGCAGAGGGTGCTGAGGATTGTGAATGGTGAGGTGACCTCGCTCTGTTCCTCTGTCATTGGCTCAAGGGGGGCAGGTTCTGGCCATCAGGACATCTGTTTATCCAACCCAGGGCACCGCATCATGTGTGCTCCATAAATAGTAATTGGCGTGTGAGCTTAGAAGTGTCTCTGAAATAGAGTGAGCCATCTCTGTTTATAAGCAGCTCCTGTCCTTGGCTGGCACAAGCAAGTGGGGCTAATGATGCTCTTCCTGATGAGACCGAGGCTGAGGTTCCCTGGCTTCTTTCCCACAGTGGCCTGGAGAGCCAGAGGGCAGAGGGGAGAGTCCATGCATCACCCCAGCGCGGGCCTGGAGCCCTGTTGCTCTCTCCGGCTTTTCTCCCGCTTGTGTCAGGGGCACCAGGAGACTTAGCACTGAGCGTCACACGGGGGGCATTTTGCAGTTTACGAAGCTACTTCCCACCATTAGCTCAGCTGATCCTTACAGCACCTGGCTGTTACTGACATGCTCATTTTACAGACACTAAAACTGCAGCCGGAACATCTGAGGCTTTGGTCAACGACACTAGAGTTCAAAATGAGAGTTTCTAACTGTAAGACCTAAACTCTGAACAGGAGGTCAGAGAATATGGACCTAAACGTCATCAGAAAGGCAAGAGGGGAAAGCGGCAGAGCTGCAGGACGGTGGCACACAGGGCTCCAGGCCCGCGCTGGGGTGATGCATGGACTCTCCCCTCTGCCTCTCTGGCAGCAGAGAGGAAGCCGGAGGAGTTCTGGTTAAACGCCATAAAGGCTCCTGGCAGCAAGGTCGCTCCCAGCCTAGCTGTGGGGAACTTCGTTTATTTGATAGAAAGTGAGCACAGTTTTTGTTGGAGGCAGAGAGTGGGAAAGGTGAGCTCCATAACAAACCTTCTCTTCTTACCTGTGCATCTGGGGGAGAAAAAGAAGCCAAAGAAAGAGGAAAAACCTGAGGGATCAGCGTTTGTCTTTGAGATTCCCCGAGAAATTAGACTGATGGTCTCAGAATTCTGAACTCACGGGACAGAGAGCCGAGGCCTCGATCCAGGCTCTGCCCTGTCACTGCGTAGATTCATCGTAAAGCGCAGCAGCTGAGCACAGTAGGTGCCCACTGAACTTCTGAGGAGGGCAAATAGGTGAGTGAGTGAGATCATTAGCTCTGATCTTGGGAAGGTTGCTTCTCTGTCCTGAATCTGGCTTAGGGATTTTGACGGTCCACACCGCCAACCGTAGAACCTCCTCTGCACATGGTGCTCTGGGCCCGCTAGGGCCCTCACAGCAGCCAGCAGTGAGGCACACCTCCTCTGGCTGCCCTTGACCTGCTGTGTGCGCACCATTTCTGCTCCCACAAGCTACCCACCTATCCGACCCTTAGGGGTGTCTCTCCCTTGAAACTTGTCCCAGGCCCTACCTTTAGGGGCCCAGCCCCTGCGTGAGCATAACCACTACTTACTGTTTATTGCACACTTTGTGTTGAGCATTAGGTCATTCTGCCCTTTAATCCTCACCACATCCTCTAAGAAGCCATGGAAGTGGAGTGACCTGCCTAAGGCTACGCAGCGCTGAGAAGAGGGACAGGGCCGGGCGCTTCCAGCGGTGGTTCCCAGGACTAGTCACAGCGGGCATTTCCCCTCCCTTTAGAGATGAAAGCCCTGTGTTCAAGTTCAAACTATGCCACCACGAAGCTACCTCCTTGGCTAACTTACATCATCATTCTCATTCTCTATGGAGATAGTATAATGACGAGGGACAAATGCAATGATGTGTTCAAACCACTTAGGTAAACTTTACAATGCTCTTTGAACATCTGGTTTCTTCCGCTTTTCAGGAGACAGGGTCTTGCGATGTTGCCACTAGACTGGTCTTCAATTTTTGAGCTCAAGTGAGCTTCCTGCTTCCGTTTCTGACTAGCTGAAACCTCAGGCACATACCTCTGCTCCTGGCATTAAAGGCACGGATCTAACATAAAGGCTTACAGGCCTGGAGGTGCTGCTCGGTAGCAGAGCACTTGCCCAGCATGTGTGAGTCCTTGGGTTCAGTCCTTAGCACGGGTGGGTGGGAGTGAGTGTGGGCAGTATTAGTAGAGATTATATTGCACAGACCGCAGCTGGTGAGTGGGATACTCTGGAGAAAGGAGTCTTTCAAAGTTCCTCCAGTAACATTAGGAATTTCGAGGTTTGCTCGCTGCTCCGTCTCTGGCTAGGAAGGCTCTGTCTGTCCTCAGGCTCAGAGATCTAACCTAGAGCAGGTCCTCACTCGCCATGCCCTCAGGTCACCTGTTACCTAGCCCCCCTCCACACTCAGCATTAACCTGCAGTTTCTTTTCTTCTTGCAGAGCTGGTCCCTTCCTGGGGAGAACTCTCCTGGGTATGTGGTGGAGGCCCTGTCTGCCTGCACTCGGCCCCGCGGACCATGGCCTGCTGGGAAAGAAAACAGCTCAGTTCTAAACTCATTGCCACTGAGCCTCTTATGGAAACGCTGACAGACCCTTCAAGACTCAATGCCAGCTCCAGCGGCGGCGGGCGCCTTTCTAAACCCCCAGCTCTGAGCTAAATATAGTGGCAGGAGGGAAGGTGGTGTGGATTTGGGGGGATGGGGAGGGACCGAGCAGAGGGTGGGAGGAAAGGAGGAGGAGAAAGGGAGGGGCAGTGAGGAGGGAGAGAGAAAGGAGACAGAGATGACGCCAGAGAGGGAAATAAAGGAAGAGGAGGGACAAAAAGTGGTAGAAAGGGAGAAAATAAGAGATGCAGAAAAGAGTTGCAAGGAGGAAAAGGATGAGGAAAAAGGAGAAGGGCCGGAGAGAGCCATCAAGAGTCGCTGGGCTGAGTGACAAGGGAAGATTCCAGGCCAGGCCCTCCTCCCACCAGGAGCTCCAGCCCTGGGTGTTGGTTGACCTGCTGCGATGTGGCTGGAGCTGGAGCAGCACAGCTGTCCCCACGTGCACCCTCTTCTTCAGGAGGGGCCCAGGCCTGGTGTTAAGTGACCCCACATAGCCCAGGGGCCCGGTCAGTCTTCTGTGCCTTTGGAGTCCAGCATGGCACGGAGCTTTTCCTTACTGGTGGTGGTGGAATGCCTTTAGGGAGCTTTGTGGCCTCCCTCAGGACTGGCAGGGGACAGCCAAGTGTGGAGCACCGAGGTGGAACCAGGTCAGGAGGGCAGAGCCACCTGAGCTGAACCAGCTCGGGCTGGCACTGTGAGCCTGCTGGAGTCCAGGGGCAGGGCACTAGGTGGAGACGGGGCTGCCGCAGCCCCAGTCCAGGACGTGGGGACCGCCAGGAAGGCTCAGGAGGTTCGCTGCCTAAAGTCCAAAAACTAAAAGCATGCAAACATCATATGAGCTAGATTTGCTTTCACAACTGCCTGTGTGGCAGTAAGGAGGGGAAGGCAGGGAAGGCTGGTACGCTGGCTGCAGACAGTAGCTGCTCAGTAAATTTTGTGAGGGATGGTTCAGGGCAGGTCTCTGAGTGCCTCGGGCTAGGGTGGAAAGCAGCGGATTGAAACTGACCCTCTTCTCCCTCATCCCAGGGCCACTTTCGCATAGCCTCCAGGAGGGAGAAATGAGTGGGGAAAGAGGGAAGAAGGCGCTGCGGGAGAGGGAAGGAGAGGAGATAAATGAGCCTAAGTCACCCCTCACCAGGGCTCCACGCGAGCAACAGTTCCTGGCCCCGGGGGAAGAGCGGCCATTATTTATGAGCAGTGCGGAGGGGCGCGCTGCGGAGTCCGCGCGGCCCCCCTTCCTCGGCGGGGAGGGGGCGGAGGAGCGCAGGGGGCCGAGGCGCAGGTGGCCCAGGCGCAGGTGGCCCCTCTGGGGACCTAGGTGGTCCCGCCCGCCCCAGCCTCCAGCGTGGAGGAAAGGGGAGAACTCAGGCCCAGCGGAGAGAAATCCGTGAGGCCTCAGGACACCAAGGCGCAGGGCTGAAAGAAACAAGCGGACGGGCGTCCCCGGGCACGGAGGGTCTGGGACTCGCTGGTGCTGGTCGCGCCCAGAGCCGGCCCGCCGGAGCCGGAGTTCCAGGCCCATCCGCATAAACCAAGGATTAAAGTGTGGGGATCGGAGGAAATGGAAACAGAGTGTCCATGTCCCAGGCTGGAGGGAGGTCGGGAGATGTCCCATAGCCCAGCCTCTCTCCTGGATGGATCTCAGGCCCCAAGAAAAAGAGCCAAAGCCGAACATGAACCGAGGGGTTGTGAAGAGTGCGGAGGTGACGGGCAGCGGAATTGGGCTGGGGAAGGGCCGGGCCAAGAGGGCACTCAGCGGAGAGCTGAGCTGATGACAGCGGCGACAGGAAGTGAGGCCACCGAGCTGCTCGGAGACAGGAAAAGAGATCTGAGCGCTAGGAGGAAGGCGGGGAAGCAGAACAATGGGGAAGCGAAGAGTAGGCAGGTGCGAAGGGCGGAGGGTGGAGGGGAGATGGGAGCGGCAAGGGGAGGGCTCGGGCTCCGGCGCTGCGCGGAGGGAGCACAGTCCTGCCCGAAAAGCAGAGAGCGCTGCTTTTCCCTTTTATTTCATTTCAATTGCTATCAATAATGCATTCCCGAGGAGCTGCCTCTGACAGCAATTAAAAAAGCATTTATGCTCCCAGAGAGGAGTCGAAATGGTTGCCTCCCACCTCCCTCCACTCTCTGGGCAACAGTCCCTAGCGATGAGCTCCTTGGTGGTGCACGGTCCAAAGTGGGGACAGGGAGGGAGAGGGATGGGAAGGAGCCAGGGAATATTCGCCACCCCCCAGGGGTAGGAAATCGTCATGTTTCATACCAGGCTCTGGGTGTGTGGGTGGCTGTGGGGAGATGAGGGTATGCAGAAGCTGGGGATTTTAAATATGGCATAGTAGAAAAACCTTTCCTGATTCCCGAGCCTCAGGGAGGAAGAAAGGGACGCAAGTCGCGGTTGAGCTGCTGGCTGGAGGCGACCTTTGTCTCTCTCTGCTAAAGCACCAGAAGCCTGGGCAGTTGAGCTGCGGAGACACTTTCCAGAGCTCCGTGCAGTGGCAGGCCTCTCCAGGGCGGCCGCTGTGTGCCAGGACCCATGGTTGGTGGTGAGGATGTTCCAGAAAGGCAGGAGACAGCTCCAGCCTTCCAGAGCCGCTGGGCTGGTGGGTAAGAGCCACACACAGACAAGTGGATACCAGCAGATGGAAAGAGGAGGCACTGGGGGAGGAACGGAGGAGAAAGAGGGAGGGGAAGCAAGACTGGCCAGAGGGAGCAGCTCCTTCCTAGGATTCAAGGACAAGAGAACAACAGCAGCTCCAGTACTTCCCCGAGCTGGGCTTTGTGCTACATACTTTATATGGGCCACATCCTGGGGGCGCTGGTGACCACCCAGGGAGTGAGGCAATATCCCCAACCTTTTCATAGTTTCTACCCAAGGTAGGATCTTGCCAAGTTCATCGGCTGACCTCTAACTTGGGATCCCCCTGCCTCAGGCTCCCACAGAGCTGGCATTTTAGATATGTGCCACCAAGTGTGCCTTTATGAAAGCTTTTGCAACTGCAATACAGGGAAGAAGATACTTCCTGAGATTGGGAAACTAAGGAGTAGAGAGGTTGTGTAACTTGGGGAGGTCACACAGCTGGAAGTGGGGGAGCGGGGATGAAAGACATCAGTCTGTGGCCTGTATTTATCCTTTTTCTTTCTTTCTTTCATTTTTTTTTTCTCTCTCTCTTTCTTATTTTTGTAGTACTGGGGATTGACCTGGGGGCCCTTGTGCTTTCAAGGGAGGCACCCTACCACTTGAGCTAAATCCCTGGCCCTCCTTTTTAGAAGTTTTTTTGAGACAAACTTTCACAAAGTTGCCTGGGCTGGCTTTGAATTTGCAATTCTCCTGAGTAGCTGGGATTACAGATAAGGGCCAATGTGCCTGGAGTCTTACCTCATTCTATTGTGACTCAACCTGGGAATGTATAACTGCAGAGCGTTTGTACTCTGCAATTTCATATCTTGCAATTTTCCTACATATGCTCTCGACATGTGCAAAATAACATCATATCCAGTGTCTCTCACTGTTACGTTCTTTTCGACTTCAAGAGATTGGACATAGAGGCTAAGGATACAGCTTGATGCCTGTGTTGAATCCCTAGTGTGACATAAGTAAAACTAAAAAAAGTTTTTAGCATAGAGACTGTATAGTTTTCCTGAATGGGAAGGCAGAGACCAGTTTACCAGGAGCAGAGTGGTGGAGTTACTGGGTTGCCTTTCAGGAGGTCTGGTTTGGGAGCTGCGCTGCTGCTTGCTGCCTGCAGAGCTTTGGACAAGTGACTTAATTAATCTGTAACAGGGATTCACTTTGCTCATGGGCTCTGTCAGTGAGAACAATATGACACAGACACGGATGTGCTCAGCAGAGGGCCTTGGAGCGTGGCAGCTGTTGCCACCACGGGCCCAGGAAGAAGCCATGAGAAGGGCAGCCGGGTCCCTTCTCTGGTCAGACTTCGCTGGCTCCCGAAGGCCTCAGGACCTCCAGGAGTGGATGTGAGCTGGATGACAGTCTGTGGTGCTGTTGGAGTCACTGGGAGTGAGCAGGAGTTTGGGGGGCTCACCGGGCTGGGAGCCCTGGCTTAGCACCAGGAGCCCCCAAGCCTGGATGGAGTTGCCATCCACTGGGACTGCTGTGTACCCAAAAGTCTTCCCCTGGCAAGAAATCCGGGAGATGCCCGCATCCTTGCCTGGACCTGAAGGTCATCTCAGTCTTCTTTCTCACATGAAGATCTCTTGTCCTCCAAGACCTTTCCATCCGGCGCAAAGGCAGAGACAGTTCCCGGAGGCTGTTATTTGTGAGACCCCATCAGAGGACAAGAGGGCTGAGCAGTGTGGGGGCAGCCCGGGGAACTGGAGTCAAACCCCTGTGTCCAGCCTAGCATGGCGGTGCACGCCTGTAACCCCAGCACTCTGAGGCTGAGGCAGGAGGGTGGGGAGTTCAAAACTAAACTGAACAATTTAGCCTCTTCGTGAGACTCTGTCTCAAAAAATCAAAAAAGGCTGAGCATGTAACTCAGTGTGAAGGCCCTGGGTTCAATCCCCACACCGTACAGAAGAGGAGAAGAAGAAAAAGAAAATGAAGAGAAAAGAGGAAGAGGAGCAAGAACTACTGTGTCCAAACTAGGAGCTCCCACTTCACTGCTTCATCCGTTTCCCCACCTACAGGAAACCCACCTGTGAAGATCAAATATATGGTAAAAACCCTTTGTTAGTGTGCTTTTTCATCTTAGAATTTGTGCCTTTGTGTGTGTGTATGTATGTACATACATGTGCACATGCACATGTGGTTCTGGGGCCTCACATAAGCTGGGCAAGGGCTCTACCCCTGAGCCATACCTCCAGGCCCGATTAGGATGGTCTTGAGCTGGGGATGTAGCTCAAGTGGTACTGGGCCTACCTTGGAAGAACAAGGGCCTGAGTTTGATCCCTGCAGTAACGAAACGAAAGGACAGCTTTGATGCAAACATTGTGCAGGCTGGTAAATAAGTGGACAGAATCTCAGAACAGGCCTTAGAGCCAAAACAGGATCTCCCGGCGGTCTCAAAGAGCTGTGATTCTCCCGGCGGTCTCAAAGAGCTGTGACGGAAGTCTGGCGGTTGCTGCTTCTCTTGTGGAGGGCCAGGAGTGTGCAGGAAAACAGGGAGTGGGGAAGGGAAGCTGAGCACTGGGGTTTTTCTGTACTTGTTCGACAACTGTGGCAGGTCTGTTTATTGGTTCTACTGGGAGAGTCTAGAAAGAGATATTCAGAGATACCCTCCAGCAGATGTGAAAGGCAGAGATCACTCAGTGGCTCCACTTGTGAGAGTGCCCGACGGGTCAGCGCCAGTCTCCTCCTCTCCAAGCTATGATATGGCAGAGAAGGCAATACCCACACACGAGGCTGTATCTCTGTGAGAGAAATTTGCCACCAAATAGGTGACTGTGTAAGAACCGAGGGGGCATGTGGGGCCACGCAGTCAGGACCAGGGAAGAGCCAGCCCAGCAGGACCAGGACCAAGAAGAGACCCTGCAGGCTGGAGTCTGGAGAGCGAGGTGCCATTCATGAGAGGACCATGAAATGAGGGGCGTGGCTGGCTCTTCGTGTCTGCTTTGAGCCTGTTCAAGCCAGTGCTGACTGCCGGTGTGTGCTTGGCCTCCTGGGAGCCGAGCCTGGATGATCCACGCACATATTGGTTGTCTGCTCAGCCATCCAAGCAGAGGCAGGAGGGAAGCCGAGTCCTGGAAGGAGGAGCTGGGGCGTCACATGGTGTCCTTGTATTATTCTGCTGTACAGTTTCGTCTGGTGACTCTTCCCCAGCCTCAGGGCCAACTCCAGGCAGCTGATGTGACTTTGAAGCTCTACTCAGGGCCCCCGAGGCCCTGTCCTCCCTGGCGTCTGCATTTTCTCCAGCTTGGTCACCCTGGAGGGGTGCAGAGGAATGCCTGGCCTGACCTTTGTCATGTTTTGGGGGGTCCTCTTCAGGGTCCTTGGCTCCTGGGCCTCCACTTCCCCCACACACTACCTAAGCAGCGAAAGAAGTGTCTGTTGCTTTTACAGAAGCAAGACCACCTTTCCACTATCTGCTTTCTCTTGTTTATTCCCAGTGAAACACCCTGATGACTCCTCCATCAGATTTAGAGCAGACTAAAAATTTCCGTAAGAAAATTTCCCCTCTGGGAGTTAGTTGAAAAGACCAGATTAGGTAGCCAAGAAAGAGGTAGACACCTTCTCAAAACAAAAACAAAAACAAACAAAAGGAGGAAGAAAAGGATTGAAAATCACTGTCCTGCCCTTGGGCATGACCTTGGAGCAAAGAGGTGACTATTTGTGTTTCAGGGGGACCTGGTCAGCCCAGGCGCTCAAGATGAAGCCATCAAACATTGAAGGGACAGCGGCCAACCCAGCATGGTGGGGAGTCTGTTGGGACAAAGGCCTTCTCCGTGATGTGCTGGGCACATGGCCAATGCTTTTCAAGAGCTGAGAAAAGATCAGCCCCTGCCAGGGCATTTTCACAGCTCGAGAACAGCTGGACAAGTGCGATTGGAGAGCGCAGGCTTTGGGGTCAGACCTTGATGGAGTGTTAGCCACATCACGTGCCACTCACCTTTCTAACTTGGGGCTCCCTAAGATGGAAAAAGACATTAGGAGTAGTCCTTCCTCACAGGATGTTACAAAACTGGATGGTCTAATGCAGGGAATGCGTCTGGCCACCATAGCTGATAAGACCCTGAGACCCTTGACTCCCAAGTGGACATCTCAGTAATTCCTGAGGATATTTCTTTAAGCTCCCAGTGAAGACAACTGGATCTGTGTTTCTAGGTCTTCTAGTGTTTGATTCTGTCACATCTCCTTTATTCATTTATTTATTGGTCAGCTCTTATCTTTCTCCCTTTCCTCTTTCTCTTCTCTTGTTATCCTTTTTCCACTCAAAGTCACTTCTGTGCTGCCACCTTCACCTGCCATTCTACCCCTTCCCTCCCTCCACTCCCTCTTCTCTCCTTTTCTATCCTGGCCCTCCGGGGCTTCCTTCTGACACAGAGGCCTCGGGCCCACCCTCCCTGGCACAGCACGATGCTCCTCAGAGCTGCACAGAAGGAGCTGGCAGCATCTCTCACCCTTGAAACCGGACAGGGAGCTGCTCTCCGCTTGAGCCGAGCAGCTGCTCAGGCAGCCACTTCTGGGGAAGGCTCTTCACCTCTCAGAACCAAATGGCTCAGCCCCGCGTCACTGAGCCTACGTCCCAAGGCCCCTGGTCTCCGTTGGGGTCTTTATAAACCAACAACCTGGAAACCTGGGAATGGTGTCATCAGGGAGGACTGCCTCCCCTGAGGCCACTCCAAGGACAGGATTCTGCAGGGCCGTGAAGGAGGGGACATCATGTGAAGAATCAGGAAGCATCTCTTAATAGGGCAGGCAGCATTCTCGAGAGTCAGACCTGACAGCACCGAGGAAGCAGTTTGCGGAAAACCCTTCTGAGGCGCCACTTAGAAGGAAGTGGATATAATCAGAGGAGACGTCCTGGAGGAGGGGAGTACGGGGCAAGGAGGAGAAAGAGAGGTCCTAGGAGGGCGACCCTGGCTCTTCCTGAGGTAGGAAGGGAGTTCCTAGGCTGTGCTGTCTTCAGGGACCCAGGCACTAGCTTGCAGGTTTGAAGACAAGAGCTAAGAAATGAGATTGGCTGAGAGGGACAGAGGGAAGGACCAGTCTCCCAGAGAAGCCGGGCGGAGGCCAGATGTGCAAGGGCTGGGGGCTGCTGTGCCACTTCCCTGCAGGGGGAGTCAAATGGTGCCCGTCCTAGGACGGGGCTAGACTATGTTCTGGGTGAAGCCCTCCTTGTGGGCAGGAGGGCAAGGCAAGAGGTGTGCAGTTTCATGTGACTTCCTATTACAGTCATCCTTTGTATCCAGGTGGACCAAATTCTTTAATTCAGTTAATTAAGGTTAGAAAATATTTTGATGAAAATTGCATCTGCACCGAACATGTACAGTATAACAACTACTTATGTAGCAATTACATCGTATTAGGTCTTATGAAGAATCTAGACATGATTTAAAACACATAAAGATATGAACACAGTGTATAGGAGAAAGTGCTGCGCCATTTTATACAAACTTATGGACTCAATCTTCATGCCTCAGCCTCCTGAAGAGCTGGAGCTACAGTTGTGTGCTACCATCTGTCACGAAGTCACCAGACCCGGTGCCCAGGGCCTTTCACTCGCTGGGAGGGCACTCTGCAAAGGAGCTAATGTGTAGCCCGAAGATTGTTTTCTTGTTTGTTTATTTTCTGCAGTGCCCAGGGCCAAACCGAGTGCCTGTGGCGGAGGCCAGGGCCCTAGCACCGAGCTGTACCCCCAGTACAGCCAGGGACTCTGGCTTGAGTTCATTATGTGGCCCAGGCTGCTCTCCTACCTCTATCTCCTCGAGTGCTGGGATTATAGGCATCACTAGCACACTTGCTTCTTATTTAAGGATTTTTTTTTCTTCAAAAATGCTCATCCAATATGCATTTTCTAAAAAGCTCCTTTTGTCAGGCATGGTGGCACATGCCTGTAATCCTGCACATGGGGAGGCTGAGGCAGGAGGATTGCTCTGAGTTTGAGGTCAGTGTCTATATAAAGAGTTCAAGAGCAGCCTGAACCAAATAGTGAGACCCTATCTCTGCCTCCCTCCACCATGAATAAAATAAAAACTCTTGTTCTGGGTGTCATGAATTGTTATGACATAACATGAATTGTTTATGTCTAGAATTTCCTTGGCTTTCTCCTGAAATTTTCCTTTTCTAGCGAGGCTCAGTGGCCGAGGGCCCTTCCCACCTTCCCCGCCATCATCCTGATTCTCTGCCCCCTCTACCCCTCACTGCAGCACCCCAGGCTGGGCCGGTCAACAGGAGGGACCTTCAGGCCCCTCGGAGCACAGGACACAGCAGTGGACGGGTCAGCCTGCCACAAGCGGGGCTCCTGTTCTGCCTCTCGGGAAGGGGTGATCTGGGAGAAGGCCCTGGCCCTCCTGCAGGCTGTGGCCTCAGAGAGCGGAGCTCAGCTGTCCGAAGCTGTGGTCAGGGGTTTTTCCTCTGTCCTTTGCAGGGAAGGAGGACTGTGGCCCAGAGTAATGGAATTTGTGAGCTCTAAGCTGTTCAGCCAACAGAGCTGGTGCCAGTGGCCCGGGGGGCAGCGCTGCACCCTCATCTCTGTGTTTGTCCTGTCACTGCCCCTCACCTTCCCCACGGAAGAGGATGTGTTACCACATCATGTTTGCTGTTTCTGGGTCCTGGGGTTCTTACTGTCTTTCTAGCATACCCTTCTCTCTCTGTGCCTGGCAATTTCCTGTGGAGAAATCTCAGGGTCCCTCAGGCCACTTCCCCCTTCCCAATGTCCCACCTCTGGATGGGGCTGGACTGGAACCTGCGGGGCTGAGTCTCTACAGGAGGGGGAGGACGGATGAGGATAAAAAGCCTCAGAAGGTTTCTCCTCCACAGTCCTCTGAAGGTGGCTCCAACGCCCTTCCTGGACATCTGGCTCCTGAAAAGTCTGTGAGCTGGAGGACATGGTCTCCATCCCCCGCCATTAGAGCAGGGAACCCCTGAGAAATCAAGCGTTGTAGCCAGCCGCCCCCCTCCCACCTGTTCGGGAGAATCTGAGCAAGTTGGAAAAATAACCCAGTGCATCAGTAAGAGCAGAAACTGCGGCCCGGACCCTCATGGGTGGTTTGTGCAGAGCTCGCTCCTCCCTCCTGCTCATGAATAATTCAGATCGGCTGTGCAGCCCCACGGTCAGACAAGGGCTGTCAGTACCCAGATGCGAGCCACTGCCCTGACTGAAGGGCCTTGCAGAACACCAGGGGAAGATGGGGAAGAGATGGGAAGCAGAAGTGGGCAGTGATGCAGGGAATGAGAGCCCAGAAGGAAAGGGGGGACCAGGAACTGCAGGGGCCGTGGATGAGCGATAGCAGCGCCTGTGGAAGATGGCTCCTTTCTGATGGAGGCCGGAGACCCAGAGTCAGGCTGTGAAATGAGGCAGCTGCCTGGAGCCACAGGCTGATAGGGCGGAGGGTCACAGAAGGGTAGGCTTGTCATGGAGAGAGGGGCAGACCAAGGGAGAGAGGACAGATGAGCAGGGCAAGGAGGGCTGATGGGCCTGGTGTCCCAGCCTCCCTTCTGAAAATGACAGCCTGCAGGTGGCATAGAAGCCACCTGGCAAAAAGGAGGGGGGGGTGGGCAGGAACAGATGCAGGAAGGAGACCACCGAGGCCTGGAAAGGGTGGCAAGGTGTGCTCGTGCCAGCCCCAGGGTAAGGCTGGCCCTGGCAGATGAGTCTTCTTTTCATATCTTGTCCTGTGTCCCCCTTCCTTCCCAGCCCAACTGGGAAGGAGCTGGGTGGTTTCCAGGAGCTAAAGAGGATGTACTTGCCAGACAGTCATGTACCAGCCAGGGCATATCAACCAAGCTGGGACTTTGGTCCTGTAAGATTATTATGGAACTGAAGGTCCCATCACCTGACAACATCACAGCATAGCACGTGATTCACGAGCTGTGGCAGTGCGGCATAGACAACTCTACCTCGTTATACAGCTGCATACGAGATATAATACTTAATAAAAAGTGATTGTGTTACAGGCTTATGTACAGTATACTTTTATCATTGCTTTCAAAGCAAACATCTGCTACAAACCCTATGAAACAGTCTGCTGCATGCTGGGCAGTGGCACACGTCTGGTGTTAATAGTGTCTCCTGACGGCATCAGAAGAGGCCACGTCTAGTGATTGGCCTGCGCGGTCCAGGTCTTGCAGATACGTCCTGTGATGGCCCCATCATGCAGACATTCCTTAAGCTACGTTTATCAGAATGTATTCCTCTTGTGAAGTAATGCATGACGCTCCTTCTGAATTCAATTTGTTGTTTGCTGTGCTCGGAAAGGAACCCAGGAACTCGGGCACGTGAGACATGTGCTCAGCGCCGAGCTAGTCTCCAGTCCAAGGCTTCAAAATATTCGCTTCCCTCCCCGCCTCCTCACCAGCCTTCGGCCCTCCCACCCCCACCTCAAAAGCAGACCTTGGCTTCACTTTTTCTTACTCTCTCTGGGATTGGGGAAAATTGCTGCCTGCACAGGAAAGAGCTTGGCAGACATTCAGAATTCCTCTGGGAGGTTGGGGTGTTTTGTGAACCAGAGCCATTGTTACGTTCCACAGAGTGTAAGCTTGCTGTTATCGGTATCTTCCAATCGATGGCAATACATAAAGGCTTCATCCAAATCAGCCTATTGGTCTGTGGGTGCTAAGAATTCTCGAGGGACAGATCCATTAGTGGTAAATGAAGAGCAGATAGGGGCAGAGAGGAGGCAGCCAAGGCCAGGGCCTGAGATCAGATGCCAAGACGTAGACATAGGATAGGCGCTGGGCGGGGTCTTTGGCATCTTGTCTGTTGCTTGCCAAGCAGGGCCTTTGCAACTGCAGCCAGAAGAAAGCAAGAATTAGGAGTGAGGCATGGCGGCTAAGACAGGGGGCCCTGAGTTTTCTAAGGACATTCACAGGCCTGGGGTGATGTAAATTAAAAGTGTAAATAAGGGCTGGTGATTTAGCTCAGTGCTTTTGGTGCCTGCTTTGAAAGAGCAAGGTCCTGAGTTTGATCCCAGGTGCAAAAAAAAAAAAGCCTAAATGGGGAGAGAGAACCCCATGGATGTTGCCTCCCTTTTCCCAGCAGAGGATGAGGCGTGTCGCTGTCCAAACCAAAGCCAGCAGAGCAAAGGCCCTACGATTTCAGCTTTTGCAAATCTTGTTGCGGGATATGTCAGGGTTTCCTGCACGTCGCCTGGTACAGTTGCACCTAGTTTGATCTTGACTCCTTGCACCTCACAGCTTCCCCATTCACCTTTTTCTACCTGGGACTTCGGAACCCAGGATCATTTCCTCTATGAATTGCTGTCCCTGAGCCTGTGCGGGAGGCCCAGCATCAAGGGGACAGGTCATCAGGACCAAGACACCGAGTTGGAACACAGTCATCTAGAGACTTGGGAGGAGCAAGGGGAGGAGGAGGAGTGAGTGGAGGAGAGGCCTTGCCAGCCACTCTGCTCCTCCCTCCATTCAGCACAGTGACCCTCTCTGTGGTCTCTTTGAAGGGGCTGTGCCTCCGTCCTCCTTCCTTCCCAGGACACTGGGAGCTTGCGGCCAAGTTAAGGCCCCATGAACCTGCCTCACCTCCCTGCTCTGGCTCAGGAGCTGTGCTCAGGCTTTGGCCACTTCTGGCCTGGGATGAGCTATAGACTGTAGTTCCACAAAGGCAGGGACTTTGCCTGTTTCATACTTAGCTGTGCCCAGAACAGTGCCTGACACACAGTAGGCACTCAGAAAGTATTTGCTGAGTGAGAGTCTCCTTTCTTCCCTCGGACAGAATCCTCTCCTAGAAGCCCCTGTCTCTATCTTTGCACTTGTTCCCGGGAGGGGTTAGGAGCCGGGGGCAGAGGTGAGGGGCCTGGCTTTCCTGGCTCCCTGCACTGCTGTAGAAATGCCAGCAAGTCCCTTTCCCATATGCAGCAGGGGGCGCTGAGAGGAGGGTTTTTTTAAGCAAACCTCTCTCTGGTCATCAGAGGCTGGGCGTCTGAACACAGAGCCTCAGGGAGAAGGCAGGGAGGCAGGTAGGAGCTTGGTAAGGTGAAGAGGGAGGGAGATGAGAACTGAGGGAGGTGTCGTGGGGCATCTCACGTGTGCACGAGCAGCAGACCATTTCAGTCTTAGAGCTGGCGGGGTTGGGGTGGCCTCCACCTCCCTCTCGCGGGCTCAGTCTCCCATGGGGACTGGCCCCAGCTCCTCTGTCATTCCTGCTTAGCTCAGGTTTGTGAAGCCCATGGACTGGAGCCCTCTGGTCCCTGGGCAGGAAGATCCCACCAGAGGCCAGAGCGCAGTGGCTCTGTCTCCCCGACTGGTCACGCAGGGAGACTAGTTCTCCAGGCAGTCTACCTGCTGTCCTTCCCCGCCTGCTGGGATGTGAGCAGGGTGCTCTGTGGAGGACTGAGAGCCCTCCTGGGCTCCACGGGGCTGGAGCCTGGAGTCTGGGCCCTCGATAATGGCACAAAATGGTGCTTGTGACCCATGGCCAGTTCTACACCAGGGTTCCCTTTGCCGATGGCAGGCCTGGACTGTCTCCACCGATCTGTGTGACCAGCCCTTCTCTAGATGGGAAGGACACGTGGGCTGTCATTTTACATGGTGCTCCGGAACTGTCATCTCAGCAGAAATACCAGGGTAGGTTTAGTTCTGTTTATTTGCCCCCCATTTCACACCTAACTCAAGGAGCTATCTGAGTCGGTGGCCTCCCTGTGCAGTGCTGGCCTCTGTCCCCGGGTCTCCAGGTCACAAGACAGTTCAGTTGGGAGGAACCAGCTGGGAAGCTCCCCCAGTGGCTGGAAAGCGAACTGCTTGTTTTATTAGCTCTGTCTGTGCCCTGAAAAGCCCCCACAAGGGCAAGAAACCACAGCTGCTTTGCCTGTTTGGAACTTTTGCCCCCTGCCATCCTCTTCCAGGGCTCCCTCTGGGTCCTTCTCCTTGCACCTCCCTTCTTGGTAATGAACAGGGCCTGGCAGGGCATCCTGCCAACAGATGGCCAAAAGGCAGAGCAGGCAGCTGTGGCAGTGGCAGTGCCAGCAAAAGGACGAGCGATTAAAACAAAGTGAATCATCGTGGGGATGAGTGCAAATCGCTTTCCATTTACAGGCATCGGGGCTGGGCTCCAAACAGCCTTTCGGGGCTCATTGGGGAGACAGTCTGGGCCACTGACCATAAGTAAAGAGCTCCTCTGAACGTTCCCCGCTGACCTGCTGAGAGGGGATCTGGCTGGCAAGGTGGGCAGGTGTCAGGGGGTGCGGCAGGGACACCTCTGCTCAGCTGTCAGGACTAGGAAGAGCAGGGCTCCTGCAGGTGGAGACGCTGGGGCTCTGGAATGGCCCTGGGCACCCTTGTTAGTGGAGACCTCCAGAAAACAATCCAGCCTGGGCTGCCCACCCATCGGCTTTGCCCTGGGGGTTCCAGAATCCACAGGTGAGTTAGAGCACTTGTGCAGAGTACCACCCACAGTGCCATAGTAGGCAGGTGACAAAGACGGAGGCATGGGTTGTGTCCTGTGTGCAACAGGGAGAGCAAAGATCTTCCACAGAGACATATGGAGGCCATTGCAGGCCCGTCTGGTGGGGCAGTGGCCACTCAGGGGGCCCTGGGGCTCTTCATCCTGAAGGTGGCCATCCTCCCAGTGATGAGTGCTTGAGCAGCAAAGTAGAGTGGGGGATTAATCCAGTTAGAGCGAGGCCCTGAGGAATGAACACAGCAAAAAGACTGAAAAGTGCTGGAAGCCGGACCTGGCGTCAAATGCCTGTTATCCTGCTACTCTGAAGGCTGGGGCAGGAGGGTTCTAAGTCTGAGGCCAGCTGAGGCAACTTAGAAAAACTCTGCCTCAAAATAAAATGAAAAGGGACAGGGAGGTAGGTCAGTGGTAGAATGCTTGCCTAGCCTGCATGAAGTCCTGGGTGCAGTCCTCAGTAACACTGACAATGGAAATACTGGAATCCATAGCCTGCTGTGGCTGAGTTGGAGGAGGGATCGCAAGAGGAGAGAAGGTGGATTCAGAGAACCTAGGAATGTTATGCTAAGGACTATTATGGAAGCTGGTGTGGTCAGGTTGCATTTTTAGACAAATTCCCTTCACCCTGAGTATTTTCAATTCTATTTCATCAGCGAAGCCTACTGCAGTCTAAAAAAAGAATCCGAAACATGGGTATCAAGTTGTTAGCATTTATTTTAAAGGGCAGTAGATAAACGACTATGTTATTTTATTTTCTGTACTTTAAAGTTTTTAAATTTCAGAATCGACAGTGAGTTTTCATGAATTCATACAATAGAGGTTTTTTTAATGTTGAAAATGAAGATGAAGTATATATTTTGTCATGATAAAATGCCTCTGATATATTTTTTAAAATGGAGAACAAATAGCATGTGTAGCATGATTCTGTTTTTTTGTGACAACAATAAAATAAATCAGGAAAAAATAATACTGAGCTACTATAATGGTGATGTTGCTCTGGAGGGGTGAGATTTGGATATGGCATTGAGAATGGGGGCATTTTCATTGTACATTCAGTGACTTTTGGAGTTATATGAATCTCAATGATTTTTTATTACTTTAAAACAAAAACCTACCTCGGATGGTGAGATTTTCCTATAATCCTAGTACTCGGAAGGCCGAAACAAGGGGGTTGCTTAATCCCATGAGTTCAAGGCCACTCTGGGCAACACAGGGAGGCCTCCGCCTCAAAAAATGCCACGTTTTAGGGATAATTTGACTTAATTTTCTTCTTTGTTATCATTGTTGGTTTTAGTTTCTTGAGCTAGAGTCTTGCTACTCGGTTGAAGTTGGCCTTGAACTCACTATGTACCGAAGGCAGGTCTGAACTTGTAGCAGTCCTCTCTCTTGCCTCAGCCTCCTGAGTGCTGGATTACAGCGTGTGCCACCACGCCCAAGATTTTATTCTTTTGTGGTGCTGGAACTCAAACACAGTACCTTGGATACGCTATGTAAGCGCTCTGCAAGTCAAACGCATCCTCAACCAGGGGGTTACTTTATTTTGATACAATTTCAAAGTCAGAAAAATTGTAAGAAGAATAAAGGAATGCTCATGTACTCTGCCTAGACTTGCCTTTATCAGTATCTTGCCCCATGTGCAGATTCTTACAAAGATCATTCATAACGTCCATTTGCAATCCCCAGGGGCTACTTCCTATTCTTTGTCTTTTTGGAGACCTGGCTGTTCCTTCTCTCCATCTCCGTCCCTTGGCCTGTGCTGTCTGTCTCTGCTTCTCAGACTTTCCCTGCGCCTCCTCACAATTTTCCTGAGCACGACAGAGGCCCTGGTGCTCCTCAGAGTGGCAGCCTGGGCCCAAGGCATGTCTGTGCGCATTTTCTACTCGGTAATGTGTATCTACTTGCACTTACCGAACCTGTCTGTGGCCTACCAGCGGATGAAGCCCAGATCGGTGTCTCGGCTGCCCTTTCTGCCTTTAATCTCAGAGCCCTGTATCCAAGTGCCTATTAGACACATGTCCTTAGGTGGTCTGTACACATTCTAGACTCAACCTGCGTCCAGTGCCGTCATCTGGCCTCCCCTATGCTACCATGTCCCTTTTCAGGTCCTTCATCTCAGATAACGGCGCATTTCTTTCATGCTGACAATAGCAATCAGCTCCTAATTGGTCTCCCTGACTACAGACTTCCTGCGCATGAATTACTCTCTCACATAATAGTCAGTGTGCTGATCCTAATGCAAATCTTACCCTATCACGCCTGGACCACATGTGTCAATGACTCCTCATCACCCTCAGATTGGAGTCAGCTCCTTAGCTTGCCACACGTGGCTCCCCGTCTCCCCCACGCATGTCGGATCCCTCTCGGCTGTGTGTACCCTGTTCCCGTGAGCTCAGGTTGCCACATGTTTGCTCATGCCACTTTCTCAGCCAGAATCCCTTCCCCCATGGATAACTCCTCCTTCGCCGTGTAGCTCGGAGGACACTCCTCGAGGTTAGGAGAAGCCCCTTCTATGTGTTCTCGGATATTCTTTTCTTTCCCTTTCAGGGCTGATATCTTAATTATTTTTCTCATTGCTGAGACAAAATACCCCACACCCCCACAGTAAAGGATGAAAGGTTTATTTGAACTCACAGTTTGCAGCAGTTTCGGTCCACAGTAGCCGGCTCCAAGTCAGGGTGTCATATAGCATAGGGCATTGTGGAGAAGAAGCAGTCCATGGTAAGCAGGGAGGAGACAGTGGCGCAGCAGCAGCAGCAGCAGCAGCCTGCCTTCTTTCTGTCCCCATATATCCCATCCAGTCTACAAACCGATTGATTGGTGTCATCCACACCTAGGGTAGAACACTCTTAACTCCTAGTACTCAATCCCAGTATCACACTCTTAATCCACATCCTCACACCCTGACCCAGCCACCTTTGAAACTCCCCATCTGTGACCTCATGAGTCCTTGGGGGGCATCTAGATATAAGTGGGATTGAACCCAGGGCCTTTGTACTGAGCTAGATCTCAGCCCTTTTATAGCTTTTTGAGACAGGATCTCCCTAAATAGCAAAACTGCCCAAGTTGGGCTTTTACCTATGATCTTCCTGCTTCAGCCTCTCAGACTGCTGGCTGCCATACACCACTACTGCACTATTTTTCTTGGGTTTATCTACATATCCAGGATTTTTTCCCTTCTCGTTTTCTGTGTGTATCCCCCTTTGCTCCATAAGCGCAGTGGTATTTCTATGCAGTCATACACCTTTCCAGCGTCAGCACCATGCCCGGTTGGTATAGGGACGTGCTGCACACACGTGTGATGGACGGGGACGGCCGTTCACTCTGACCCTCTCCCGCTTCCTCTGGCGGCAGCAAGCTTCACCCACGGCTCCTCTTCTACCAGCTCCTCAGCTCCAGCCCTGCTCTGCCTTCCCATGCTCTGCCCGTCCCCTGGTTGGCCTCTCTTCATTCCCCTTCACATTTTCTGCTTCTTCCCTTCTGCTTTTCGACCTGCACCTTTCCAGATGCTTCCCTCCCATGCTTCTCTCCTGAGCGGCACTCAGGGCAGCTCAGCCCACTGGGGCCGGCTGTCTGCAGCAGGGCCCTGTAATCACCTTCACAATGGGGCTTCATGACCACAGCTTTCCACCTCAGGTCACAGGATGCCAGAGGCCCAGCTGGCCAGCTGGCCTCACCCTTCTCCAAAGAGTCTCTGAAGAGGCGCCGTCACGGCTTTGGGGGAGAGGGTCACTTGCTAACGGCTTTTCTAAGACTTGTACTCACAGGAACCCAGGGTCACTCCTTACGTCTCCACACCCTCCACAGTGAGGACCCCGTGCAGCCTACACAGCAGGGAACTTGAGAGGTTATGAGCCGAGCTTCTGCCGCTCAGGCAGGCTCGGGACGGTCAGTCATCCCATCATTCATCACAGATTTACTGAGCTCTCACTGACACCGTTCCTTAAGACAGAGATTACAGATACCGGGTCACAAAGGACTCCAATCCCCAAAGAAACGCACAGTCTATTTAAACATGGGAAAAATTTTAAGAAATTTAGAAGGCGTTAGTAGAGATGAGTACCCGCCAGGGGCTTGGGCACATAGAAGACACCCTGCGTGTGCTGGGTAGGAGGAAGATTTGACAGAGGTGACATGTGAGACATGAATGCCAATTGATGAGGCCACAAAAGGACAGTCAAGTGGACATTTGTCACCGTTTTGACTACCCAGAAGCTGAACAGTCTTCTGATTTCAGAGGGAAGTCTCAGAGCGGTAGCAAGTGTCTGGTCTATAGGTAGGTGCTGGCTTGAGGGCGGGTCCAGCTGCATTCCCCACCCAGCACCCCAGAACAGGAATAATCCTGGCTGTGGGAGCTGCTGCCCTCCAACTCTTCCCTTCGATCAGCCTCCTGGATGGGTCTTAGCCCAGCCTTCTATGCACCGTCTCCATGTCACAGCAGACATTGTTCCCTGGGCTGGTCCTCAGGCACCTACTGGTCCAGCCCTGGCAGCTGGACATCCCACCTCTGCTTGAATTCCCTGTTCCTGGAACAGCTGAATCTTGGCGAACTTGAGCAGGGCGTTTAGATGATTTCTGGAAGGTCACGCACTATTCCTGATTCTGCCTGGCAGTGGAGCTTCTGGGTCTCCCTGGCTGTCCTCTTCCTGCTCCCCTGGACTCCTGTCTGGGGTCGCCTGTCTTGTCAGTACCCCTGTGCCCAAGCTGCAGACGGTGGTGGAGGGTATGTGTTGCCCAGAGCCTCCACATCTCCAGCACACAGATGGAGGCAGGTGGCTGCGTAGCCCTGATGGGATTCTCCCCTCTCTTTTCTCATTTTCTCGCCTGCAGTGGGTTGGGCTGGGAGATTGGAGCTGCAGCGTGCGGGGGTGGCATGAACTATGCGTGTGCACACGTGTGCAAGTGTACAGCCGTGTGGGAGGGAGCTGGCGCCGAGCCTCAAAGCCCAAGACCCAGCAGCCTCCCCTTGCTTGAGAGCTTGGGCTCTGACACATCGCTCCCACCGCTTAGGCCTTACAAACTTTCCTGGTATTAACAGGAACAAATCAGAAGATGCAGATAGGCTGTACGGTTTCCTTGGCAACCTCAAAACAGGGAGGGGGAAGGGAGGGTGGGAACCAGAGAGAGGGAGGGCCTGGACTCCACCACTGAGCTGGTTTCGCACCTCACCCCCCCCCCTCGGAATAGCTCAGGATAAAACGTTGAGCTGGTCCCTGGCCCACAGGGATGGAGGAGGAACACAGGGCCTGGAAGGAACCGAGAGGCCCCTGGATGAGGGACGGGAAGGTGGGGCTCCAGGACCTGTTTCCCGCAGGAGCCTGGCTCCTCACTCTCCCTTCTTTCAGGACTACTTATCTCTTTCCGTCATCGCCTCCCTTATTCAGCAACTCTCTCCCCACCCCACGGAACTCCCTCTAGGGACACTGGAAGTGCAGGCCAGGGGTTCTCAGCCTGAGAGGAGCCTGTCTGGCCAGGAAGCAAGGAGCGCCGTCTCCCCTTCTCTCACACCCAGGCTTGGGCCGGCTCCATTCCTAGAAAGCCGGAGACTGAACCCAATCGGAGGCGGAAGACAGACTGTTCATTAAGAACAAAAGACGTTTATTAGTAATTAGTGAAACTGCTTCCCCTAAGCAAGGTCCCCTCCCCAGAGCGTGAGCTCGCAGCTCTTGGCCCTGGAGCTGCTGCCAGGGCTCCAGTGCGACCACAGTGGTGGGCAGCTCTGGCCCTTTCCCAGAGCTCAGGCCTCTGCCTTCAGGGATCCTGATCCCTGCTCCTCTTTGCTTTGTCTGTAGAATTCCTCTCCTGAGAATCAGGTTTCAGAAGCAAACATCCGGAAGCTGCCTAGTCAGGCAGCTTTACTTCAGTGGGCTGCACTGTTGGCCCTTGGCTAAACTCGGACACTGACCAATGGAAAGACCCTGCTGGGTTCTCAGAAGCACCCTTCCTTGGGGGCGATGGATGTATTCTGGGAGCAGGTTCAAGGAAGGAAGAGAGCCAGGGGCTATAGGATCACGTATTTCCTCTCTTCACCTGACAGTCTAGAGCCTGGCCAAGTGGAGCAGTGGGGGCTAGTGAGAGTGGGGAGGCTGGGGTTCCAGCCTGGCCTGGCCAGCTGTGCTGGGGAGAAGGCCATGCCCCGCTGGCCACGTGCCCAGACCAAACTCTAGGAAGTGGAGCTGGCAGCATTAGTATATGGAGAGGGACAATGGGGGAGAAGCTGCCTCAGCCATAGTTCCTTGGGCTCCCGAATCCCGTTCTCCTTCCTCTGTCCATGTCTGCCTGGCCCTGCCACCCAGGTGCATTGGAGAAGATCTTCAGATCAAGGATTTCAGGACACGGTCGCGGTTTTCTCCCCATTGTCCTCTCCAGGCATCATGACTGGACCTAGGGAGAGACCATTCATCTCTACGTCATCGGTTCTGTCTCTGAAAGCTCCTCTTCAATGTGCTGTTGCCTACCTTCCCTGCCCAGAAGCTCTGACCATCCTCAGTACCCCCACACCAGGTGGCAGGTAGAGGCTTCTGTCAGACCCCTGTCTCGGGATCCTGGCAACCACGGGGTCAGAGACACTGAGTCCGAGGCCCTGGGTCCCTAGTGCTGTTCTGAGCAGAGACAAGGCAGCAGAGAGAAAGTGAGAAAGGAAAGATGCTCCAGTAGGTGGCTTAGGAGTGTGAAGAGGACACATACCCACAGAGGGAAGAGGGGAACTGGGAAGGAGGTGCGCAGGAGCACACAGGAGCCCTGGGGTTCAGACTTTCTGTGTCTCTGCCTCTCTCTCTGCTTTTGTCTCTTTTGTCTACTCTGAACATTTTCCCAAACATCACACAGGCCTGTACACCACATTGAAAGGGGTGGGGACTTTTCCAGATACCAAGAGGGGAAAAATGAGGACAGTGGAAGCAACAGTGCCTTCCCTACAAGTGTATCGTGTTGAGGGTCTGCTGAGGTCCCTGTTTTGAGTGCTGAGACCCCCCACTGCTTTGACCTGTCTCAGCCTGGTGCTGTGCTGCCAGAGAAGCCCAGGGCACTTTCTGTGACTAGCAGCCCTCATTACAGAGGGGGTCCCTGGTGGACAGCCACCCTTTGGCTTTGTCTAATAGGCTCTGAGGAGGCTGTCTGGACACTGAGGGCAGAAGATAGGAGTTGGTGTGGTACTAGAGAGGAGGGCGGCACCCACTGAGTGGGCAGAGGGCAGTCCGAGTTGATTCTGGATGTGCTGGATGGGCATGAGGAAGCTGAGTTTGGGCGTGCTAGTAATAGAATCTCCAAGTTGTGAAGATGCTCTTCTGGAAGGACCTGGAGACATTAAAGTTTGGGCCTTTGTCCTTGTCGCTGAGACGAAACACCTAATATCCATAACATACAGAAGTTTATTTGACTCACATATGAGACCATGGCTGCCTGGCTGTGAGCCACAATGTGATAGGAAGCTGGGGGAGAAAAGCCGCTCACTTTATGGCAACCAGGAAGCAGAAAGAGAAAGGAGGAGCTAGAGAGAGAAAGAGAGAGAAAGAGATAGACTTCCACAAGCTTGATCACAGGGGCAATGTTCCGCGGACATGTGGGAACCTGGCATTCTAACCCATCCCTCCCAAGTCCTACTTACAAGGAGCTTCCTGGGAAGGGTGCAAAGAAAAACAAGCACATCCTGATTCCCAGAGAAAGGTAGGGTTGGCCCTTCTCCTCCCAAAAGAGAGGCACGTATCTGGAATGTCTCCTTGGAAAATAAATGGCACCCTGGACTGCTTTTGCCTGCCACACAGGTGTCACCTTTCTGCCAACCTTAACCCACCCTGTCTTCACTCCCTGGCCCCCTTGTGGCCTGCCTTCGAGGTTGGTGTGGGTGGCCTCCTCCTCATCAGCCACTTTCCCAGTGCTCAGCAGTGTACAGCCGCAACGATCCTGTCGGTCTCCAGTTTTGCCTTGAAAGGGGATGTCCGAGGCATTCAAGAAGCCGGATGAAAAAACTACCTAAGTGTACGACTTTATATTTCTTCTGTGAACCAACTCAGCTGTTAGTCTGTTAGTCTGTGTGTCCCGCTCTGCCCCTTTGACTCCAGGGCTGGTGACAAACTTAGCTGTGACTCTTTCCTTGCTTCACTGCCCTTAGTGACCCGTGTCCTTCACAGAATGCACAGCTACTCTTTAGGAAAAGCGGACATGGGAAGACAAGGTGCAGGCAGCCTGGCATCAGTCCGCTGAGGTGAAGGGCTCAGCAGTCATTACTGTGACGAGTTGCTGCTGTGCCCCTCTCACAGGTTGTGCTGAGGGACGGAAAACTCCAGTTCACGCACATCCCCTTGTGTTCATCTCTTCTTGATATTTTAAGGAAAAAAGAAGCCAGCATTGAATTATGAGGCTCCCTCCCTCCCTTCCTTCCTTCCTTTATTCCCCCAGAGTACTGGGGGGTGGACCCAGAGCTTTGGCACTGAGCTCCAGCTCCAGCCCCTTTTAGTTTGTGTTTTGTTTTAATTTTGAGACAGTGTCTCGCTAAATTGTTAAATTGCCCAGGCTGGACCTGAACTTGCAATCCTCCTGCACTAGCCTTTCAGAGCTCAGGGAGGGAGTACAGGTGTGCCACACCACGCCAGGGTTAGGGTTTCTTCTTTAGAACAGGAGGGTGATAAGCAGACGAAGAGCCAATTGGAGGGTTCAGCCGTTCTTTCTTCCTCTCCCCCGTCTCCATCCGTGGGATCACTAAGGATGTGAGCTTGGGGTAGAGTTCTGGTGAGAGCCAGCCCTGCCCAGGCAGAGCCTAAGAGCAGGTAAAAACCCTGAGCCAGGAGCAGAGCCTGGGGGACAAGGACAGCCAGGGCCAGGCCCCAGAGTGACTGTGCAGTGGTGAGATCCAGTGGTCCCAGCTGGGTCCTTTCCAGAACCAGAAATTCAGGGGCTGGGGTGTAGCTCAGTGGGAGAGCAACTGCCTACCATGTGGGAGGTGGTAGGTTTGATCCCAAAGAACTACAGAGGAGAAGGAGAAGGAGAAGGAGAAGGAGAAGGAGAAGGAGAAGGAGAAGGAGAAGGAGAATTTCATCTAAATACAAACTACTATTATCTTAGACACAATTCTGAGCACTGAATTTTGTATCTTATCTGATTGAATCCCTAGCACACCGTGAAGTAAGTTCAATTATTTGTTTTACTGATTGGAAAAGGGAAGCCTTGAGAGATTAGTATTGGCTCCAGATCACACAGTAATCTGCTGGAGGCTGGATCTGAACTCGGGTGATCTCATCTCACAGTCTGTGGGTCTTGCAAACACCTAGCTGGGTCATGGAACCCTGTGTTGTAGGGTGAAAAGAAGGGCAACTGTAAGGTGAGCAGCAGGAGCCCCCATGTGGAGGCACTGCATAGATTTGCTAAAGAGGGTGCCCCGTACTGGTTCTGGGGACCTACGTGGGGACAAACGGGACTGGCTGAGTGCCAGAATCAGGAACTGACAGGCATTAATCAGGTTTGTTGAGTGACACAGGATGGCATTAACTATGTCCAGGTTCATCTTAGATGTTCCCTGCCCCATAGGCCTTTTACATCTGTTAAGTAACTTCTGCTCCGCCCTTTGGCCCACAGAGCTGCTCACATTCCTTATCACTATTCTGCACAAGGCTTGTGTTTTATTCTAGGTGAGAGCTTTGTCTTCATTCTTCATCCTGGCTCCTGTTAGTTCTGCATGACAGCTACTCACTTCTGTGCATTAAACATACATCTTTCCAGGCTGCCTCCCCATGCAGATGGAGATATATATATATATATATGTGTGTGTGTGTGCTCTTGAAAAAAGCTCTATGACACCGATACTAAAGATGCATGATTCACGGGAGCGTGTGTTCTTCATTCCTGTAATTGGCTGTGTATGCTGAATCTCGCTGTTTCTTTGTTCACTCGGTGGCAGTTGTTTAAGATCTATTCATGTTGTTTTGCAGACTTTTTATAGCACGGTATATGCGTGCATGTCCCTCAGTTGCCAGCCATTCCTAGCTTGCTTCCCATTCCCTGAGAAACAAGGGGCTTCTCACACACCTCTGGGCCTGGGGGCTGCGGCTCTTGAACAGGATGCAAATCTCAGGGTGTGCAGATGCATCCCCAGACCTCTGCCTCTCCTGGCACTGCTTCCTGTATCGTGCATGGAGCCTGAAGCTCTGCCTTCAAATTGCTGATTGTCTTCATTTGCCCCCATCTTGTTTTTCCTACTACACCTTAAGTGAACTGCGAGAATGTGTTGGGCTCACCCTTGCATGCTTCTCAGGTCTTAGTATACCTCTTATCCATAGTTAATGTTCTCCTTTCCCATTGGAATGAAGATTTCCTGTGAGTAAGATTAACACTGTTCTGTGCCCCTGACTTAGCTCACAGGCTCATATTCTCATCTGAAGTTTTCTATAACATAGTCCATGACTTTTCTTGACATGAGAAAACAGTACCCTTAAGAGTAAACTGAGGGGCCAAGGATTTAGCTCAGTGGGTCTGGCATCTGCCTGGAAAGCACAAGGGCTGGAGTTTGATCCCCTGTATCACATACCACAATGCTGGGCATAGTGGCTCACGCCTGTAATCCCATCACTCAACAGGCAGAAGCAGGGGAATCGCTGTGAGTTCAAGGCTAGCCTGGGCTACATAGAGAATTTAGGGCTAGCCTGAACTACAAAGCAAGACCCTGTCTCCAAAAAAGATAAATAAATAAACTGAGCCAGGCATAGTGGTGCATGCCTGGATTCTGAGCACTTGGGAGGCTGAGGCAGGGAAGTGGGTTCAAGGCCAGCTTCTATTATATAGCAGCACCCTATTTCCAAAACCAAGACCAGCCTAAACAAACCAAACAAAACAGCAAACTAGATTGAATGTTGGGAAACCTGAGTGTCATATAACTAGTTTTATGACCTTAAGTGTCCCCTCTTAACCTTGGCTCCCTTTATGTACAATGGGAAGGTTTGGTAGCTTCTCATTGAAAGTCTGAACTTGGGAAAGTGAGGAGTGAGTGTTGTGGCATTTGGGAGCCAGCTGGGTCAGGCTGCTTCTCCAGGAGGAGAAGGGCAAGATGAAGCTGGGTGTCCATTCAAGTGAGGCCCTATTTTTTACTTTTGGTCTCTCTCTATCCCCTCATTGTCCCACACAGTTTGGTTTTACCTATTTCAGAATGTTCATCATTGAAAACACAGAGTCCCAAGATAGGGAAGGGCTTTCTTGGGAAGATCTAAAAAGAGAAAAGTGGGGGCTGTGGCCCATCCGTGTAATTCCAGCACTCTGGGAGGTTGAGGCATGAGGATCAAAAGTCTGAGCCCAGTCTGTGCAACTTAGTGAGATTCTGAAAATCCAAAAGAAGGTAACTATAATCCAATGTGAGGACTCTGGGATGAATCTGTTGTACTGCAGGGGGGCAGGGAGAGAGAAGGAAGAACTGCCATAGGCAGATGACAAGACTGCAGTAGTAACTAGGACATTATTTAAGGGCAACTAGGCTGAATGGTAGAAGGAGTAGAGCACCTCAAAAATACAGGCATTAGGACTGACCCAGGGGACTCTTCCATTGCCTACTGAACATACCTATTCAAGAGGGGCAAAGGTGCCAGGAGAAGAGAGTGATATGGACCTATGCACTCGGATTACTTCCAGGAAGTCAGATGGGATACCAGGAGCAAGCGCAGAACTATCAGGATGCAGGAAAATCCTTACTGGCAGAGGTCTGGGAAGGAGAACCTGACCTCCTAGCAAAGGTCAGCATCTCTGGAGAGCCAGCAAGGGTGCAGGGAAGAGTACAGCAGTGTTGAGGTCTGTGCTAAACTGTTGGGCTCAGTACCAAGTGTCTTAGTTACTTTTCTCTCATTGCTTCGACAAAATACCTGATGTTCAAAGTTAAAAGGGAAAAGAGTTATTTAACTCAGAATATGTAGAGGTTTCAGTCCATAAATGTCTGGCTCCAAGACAGGGTGGCACATGGCAAAGGAAGTCATGGAGAAAAAATGGTTCATGGAGGGAAGAAAGCAGCAAAGCAAGCAAGGGAGAAGACAAGCCTCTTTCTGTCCCTTATACTGTATATGGGCTACTGTAGATTAGGGTGAAACCAAGTCAATCAGTGGGCTGATTTTGTCTTCATACATTCTTAATCTGAGCATCACACCTAGATTCATCCATCTCTGAAAAAGCCTCACCTATAAGTACATGAGGCTTTATGGAATTATCTAGATACAAAACGTGACACTAGGAAATGCTAGGAGCTCAGTGCTGAGCGGCTGTTTAGGATGAGAAATGATCAGGTTGAAGACAGAGCTGTTCAGGACTCCAGGAGACCCAGGAAGAAGCCACCAGTCAAAAGGTGAGGGCTGGAATAGGCTGACCGTCATGTTGCTGTATTCTACTGGCTCGAACACTCATAGCCCATCCCAGACTTCCAGGGAGTCTCAGTAGGTCTTGCCTCTCAATGAACCAATGGTCAAAGCACTCTTGGTTGTCTTTATTCACCAAGCATGCATGCCACTGTAAAATCCTGCTGGTCCACCTTGTCCCTTCCCTTCTCTCTCACAGCTGCTGCCCGCAGCCTCCACATTCCTCTGCTACAGGCACAAGCCCCTCTTCTGGATCCTGCTGCTGAGCTTCTGGTCCAAGCGTGATCACTCCCTTCCCAGAACCACAGTGAGTTCCCCTGAGCCTCTCCCCTGGCAGGATTGTTTGGATCCTTCTCTAACATGAACTTCGCCTTGTAAAACTTCTCCCTTTCTAACAGAACCAGCTCTTTACTAGTGTGTGTGTGTGTGTGTGTGTCTGTGTGTGTGTGTGTGTCTGTGTGTGTGTGTGTATATGTGTGTGTCTCTGTGTGTGTGTGTTTCTGTGCCGTGGAGGGGACCCAGGGACTCATATGCTAGGCAAATGCTCTCCCACTGCATTGCATTGCACCCCAGCCCTCGGAACCAGCTCTCTCCTGGCGCTTTCCAAGAGCAGCTGCTGCCTCTCTGATGAAGACAGCTCAGCTTCCTCTTTGCTCTCCACCATGACTCCCAGATTATTCTCAAAACAGGCTTATTTAAAGTTGAATGATTTCATTAAAGTCTCTCAATTCAAGTGGAAGATAAGAAGAGATAGTTAATCAGCCTGGAATGTTTATTGATTGGAATGCCCAGTCCAGGGGAAAGCTAAGCCTGAGGATGTCTTGTGAGACTGTTCTAGTTTCGGTCCTGAGTGTTCTCCACAGGCCATTGTATCGAAAACTTGTTCACAAGGCCATGATGCTATTAAAGTTGGTAGGATCTTCAGGAAGTGGGGCTTAGTGAAAGGGAGTTAGGTTAACGGGGCGTGGCTTTAAAGGGAGAGATTAGGACTCCAGCTGCTCAAATCTTTCTCCCTAGAAGTTGTTTATCTCAGGCATTGTCTCACAGTAACAGAAAGCTGATGATCTCAGTTGAAGTAGCAGAAGCACTGGCTAGTGTAAACAGCTCAAATGTTGCAGCTCGGAGCTCAGTGCAGCCAGTCCAGGAGAATGAAAGATGCACTCAGGAGTTTCATAAATAAATAGATAACAGCTTTATTCTAATGCTGGCAGACCAGCCTGGGACTTCTTTGCAGAGGTTGGAGCCAGCTCTGCTGAAACCATGCTGTTTATTCCCTAGTTACAGAATATTCTGAATTTATGAGGTGGACTTACATTTAGTGTAACCTCATTGGTTAGGCCCAGCAATTCCACTGGTTATAAGCTTACGTCTCATTGGCTAGTACAGGGCACAGACTATGAGCTCCACTGATTAGAACAATGCGCAGATTTCCACCTATAGTGAAGAAGCAAGTACGACAAACTCTGTGAAAGCAAAGGAACTTCTGAGCCTGAAAGAGCTGAGTGTTCTGAGGCACCAAACCTCAAAGGTAACAAAAGCTGTGGAGCCCAGCTTTGCAGTAAATGTACCAAAGTTTGTAAAGCTAAGTGAGGAAAAGGAAGGGGATCAATGATAGAGATTTCCAAGAGCCAAGCTTGGACTTTACACACATAAAAAAGTTTTGCAAATTCCTTTCCTCCTTCACTGCGACCATCAGTTATGAACAGGGAACAAGACTGCACCAGACAGCAAACTCCTAGAGGATGGAGATGAAGTGTAATTTGTATTCTTAGAGCCCAATACAGTAATATTCAACAGATGTTAAACACAGGAATGAACAAATGAATGGTTTCATGTTTATCATGGATATAAAATTACCTCCAGAATGCCGACCTCTCCTGGCTTAGACGAACTATAGTTCACATGAGTCATGTAGACGCCTCCAGAGGGCTTTCGGGATCAAGAATTAAAATTCTTCTTTAAAAATTTTTGCCATCTGGCCGCCTGCCATTGGTGCTGTCTCATCCCAGATGACGATGTCCCTCATCCAGGACTGCGCGTGACCCCAGATCTGACTCACAGTCCAGTCCACATTGCACACCCTCTGCTCACGATCTCAGTAATTCAATATCCCCATGAAGCTTTCTTTTCAGGGTTCTGGTCTAACAATTCTTGACCTCAGCCGGCTGTTGCTCAGCTCCAAACTTGCTCACCAGGTTTATTTTCAGACCCTATACTATTAAACCAAGTGTCCCTACTATGCATGTTCTGTACTGATTTGCTTCTTTCCGCAGACTCTTAGCAGTCAGGTCCTCCTTGACTTCTGGTTATGCGATTCAGGCTTCACCTTCTCTAGTTTGATGTGAGTTTTCATGAAGAGGAGACTTTGCCTCGCTCATTTCCTGTTACACCTTTTCGTCCCAGGATCTTCCACAGGAAAGGACCTGAGTCATTCGGTCCTCATAGTCTTCCATCTTGGAAGGAATCCTCCTTATTCTCCCAAGAGGGGCTGTGAATAATGGAGCCCCGCCCTACCTCTGCAGAGTTGAGAAGGGCTGCTGAGGAGGCTGGCTGAGGAGAACATTCCAGCCTCTGGCATCAGAAATGGCTTTGGAGATAGAAACACAACCCTACAGAACTAGTTAGGATCTGCTTTGAGAGTTGCTGCATCCTCAGGCTGAGGAGTCTGGAAGCCATGAGGATGATGTAACTTGGACTCGTTGGTGCTCATCTCTCTGGGTCATT
>PVIR01006165.1:33009-67981 GCA_004026965.1 Petromus typicus | reverse complement strand
GTTGTTGTTGTTGTTGTTGTTTGCAGAGGTATGGACACAGTTGTAGTTGTACTCATTTTATTTTTCCACACAGCATTTATCCAAAATGCATAATAAAATCCATATGGGATTTTAAATTCTTTAAATATAAAGAGAAAAAAACACAGGAAAAGAATGGTATCAATATGTTTGTACTCCTGAAACCTCCTATAAATCTCTTTGTTCAGGTCCAGTAGCAGTAGTTTTAAGAGAATAAAAGAACAGCACTATCCTGAAGAGAGTAAGTGTGAGTAGAGCTTCAGTTGTTGAGCCTCTACCTTGACAGCTGTAGGACCAAGTTAAATACCAAGCCATGGGCTGCAGCTGGCCTCTGCACTCATTCTGATTCTCTGGCTGTCTGTATGGTTATTATGTCTGGCATGACTCTCCAGAGTATTCATTCCATTGTTCTGGAAAGGCCGAAGTTTCAATAGTTGTCCAACCTGTTGTAGAACCAGCTTGAACATGATTTTGGAAAAATAGCACAGGCATCTCCTCTGGCTTAAATATTCCAGAGGGCTTCATATGTCACCCTTGATATCTTATTCTCTCAGCTTCTCAAGGGCTGGCATAGGAAGGTCATACGTTGAGAACACTAAGAAATTGACTAAACAGAGAAGAAAGAAAGTAAAACTGAATTCTATTTAGCTTGATTCCACTTAGATAGGTAGAAAACCTGAGGATCTTTTTCCTTAGTACTCATCATTTGTTTCTATCATTTTTTCTCATGGTTATTTTCCACTGCCTAGTTGTTATTTTTACTTATTATAAAACATCCCTGAATGAGCCTCAAGAAGCAAAGAGAATTGAGGTGCTGTACCAAAACGTGAGAGTATTCAAGATTTTGGACTGAAGTCCCACCTCTGAGATCATACTTTTTTATTATACTATATTTGGCTAAAGATCTGACAGTAGAAGCACTGTAAACATTGCAGAGTCAGTCAGTGCAATTTCTTGCTCTTTTAGATTTCTACTGGCATCGATTGTGAATGTTCTTACAGTTTTCCATGCGTTTCCAGTGTTTTAACCATGTCAAAAGAAGAGGGAAAAGAGAAAGAAAGGAATTGATGGTAAAAAGATAGTCCCTGAAAATGGAATGGTCTCAAGTGAAAGTAGAGAATGTGCTACTTTCTGACCTATGCCAGGTGGTTGGGTGTGGATATTGTGTGTATCCCGGTGTATCCCCCCCCCCCAGACTGGTAATGTTCTCAATTTAGTCACCACAGAGTATTGTTCTTTATTTTTCTATAGTGCTTATCAAAATGCTATGACAACTAGCTGGTTTTATGCAAACAAAGCCCAGCTCTCAAGAGACAGTGTGTCTGAAAGTCAAATATTGTCAGCCATTGGCATGCAGGAGTCAGAAACCACAGATTGTTTTCTCATTGTATGAACAGCTTAAAGCAACGAAAAGTTAATTGAAGAATTCCTTGAAAGTGAAGTCAGACTGAAAGAAATGCTCTGTGTCTATACTTCACTAAATGTGAAAGATCTGTAAGTGGTAGCGAGACTAAATGAGTTTGAGTGGAGAAAAAGGACATTTTTGTAAACAGATCTGGTTTGTATTATTGCCTAAGCTGTTTTAATTATTTGCTCTAATAATGTAGATCAGCAGAAGAATCTCTAATTAGGCAAGGCTTGATTTATGGAGTTGGGCTCATATAAACCATGATGTCATGGTGTTCTGCAGAAAATTACAGGCCCAGTCTTGCCATTGAAAACTATTATTTCTACATAGAACTACCAATGTTTTGCATGTTCTGCTGTCAGGAAACCAAAGCATTCTATGTTCTCATTCTCAGTGCTCCTTCCTGGCTAAATTTGTCATCCATTACTACTTATCAAGTAACTTTATCAAATGCTTAATGGAAAAAAACCTTTTAAGGGAAGGCCAGAGAGAAAACTGTAATACCTGAAGAAATATTTACTTCTTGAGAACTTTAGTAGAGACTAATCTATGGTTCTCTGCAGAAGTGAATTCATTCTTACTTTAGCTGACAGACTAGCAAAGATTTGCAAGACTGTTGAGAATAGTATCGGCTCTCCACCTCTCTGGCAACTGTAACCCCAGTCTGCTTACCCCACCACTTCCTGGAAAGTTACTTCACTGTCATTGTTGCCTATTTCATATGGTTTTAAATAACAGGGTAAGCCTTTGTAACATTTTACCACGGTTCTTGTTCCATTTCCCATTTCAGTGGAAACCTTGATTTAGGGCCAAGGCTTTTTCTTTGATTATAGGTCTGCTGATTACAACTTCCTAACATTTTTCTCACATTAATTACCTTTATAATTGCATTTTCTGTGGTTTCCTATGTCATTTTTTTCTACAGCACATACAATAGAAGAATCCTAGACTTTTATAAGTTGTTTTCCTACCATTTTCAATTATCTATCCTTTCCCTTCATAGCTATTTAAGTCATTTATCTATATCAATTTCCAACAACTATTCAATATATTTTTCACAGAAATCAGCTCTGGCCTTTTACTGTAATATTTTCAAATTAATTTTATTGATACATTTAGATATATATAATGATCACATTCATCATTAGGAATTTGTACCTGTACATGTATATCTTGATTCTTCTTTTTCCCCATCCCCCCTTCCTTCCCTTCAGTCCCCCCACTTCATTTATAGGAAGCTTTATTTCCATCTTCTTCATTTTCCTTTTCCTCTCCTTCCTTTCATCTCCTCATTCCCTTGTTCCTTTTTCCATTGTAACATTTTCTTCCTATTTCTCAATATCTATTATACATTTTGGTCCTTATTTACCCATTCAATTTCTCACACCAGAAAAACAACACAATAGTTACACATGTGTGTCCTATTTATTTCACTTAAAGGTACGGTCTCAAAGTGCATCCATTTACCTAAAAACGTCTCAAATTTATCAGTCTTTGTGGCAGAGTAATTACTGCATTGTATAAAACACACATACACATACCTACATCCATTTATCTGCTGATGGGCATTTGAGCTCCTTTCAAGTTTAAACTATTAAAAACTATGCTGCCATAAACATGGGTGTGCATATTTCACTGTGGTATGATGCTTTTAATCCCTTTAGGAAGATACCAAAAAGGTAAATAACTGGGTCTACTGGAACCTTCAGTTTCAGTTTTTTGAGAAATCTCCACACTGATTCAGTTGCATCAGTCTACACTCCCACAAACGATGGAGCTGGATTCCTGTCCCCCACAGCCCCACCAGTATTTGTTATTGGTTAATTTCTCTTTCTTTCTTTCTTTCTATCTTTTTCTAAGGCAGAGTCTCACTTTGTAGTTCAGGCTGGTCCTGAACTCAGCCTCAAACTCAGCAATCCTCCTGCCTCTGCCTCCCAAGTACTGGGATTACAGGCGTGAGCCACCACGCCGGCACTGTGGTATGTGGTATTGATTGCTGGTGGGTGTGAGTCTCCACGCCCAGCATTGTTGTGTGTGGTTACTGGGGACTGAACCTGGGCCTTTACTCTTGCAAGGCAGGCACCCCAGAACCCCTGAGCTAAATCCCTAGCCCTATCGGTTAATTTCTTGATAATAGCCATTCTATCTGGAGTATGATATATTTCATTGTTCAATGTGCATCTCTCAAATGACCAGTGAGATTGAACATTTTTTCATATATTTATATGCTGTTTCTACACCTTCACTTGGAAAAGTGTTTGTTTATATCAGATGCCCATTTTTGGATCGTTTACTGTCATAGTTTATAATATATTTAAATTATATACTGACTGCAGCAAGTTCAGTAGGCATTAGTAGGTTTAGGAACAAACACAACTGTACACAGTTGGAAGAAGATAATGGAACATATTAGAAAGTATCCCTCTACTTCTACCACTCAGCATAGGCAGGTCAGTCCCAGGCCAGACCTGGTTAAGAAAGCTCAATTGTCACACTTTCTGAACCTGTCCTCTCCGTGTTCTGTTCATTTCATAGATGACATGCAGGGTAACTACATGGTTTATCCAAGGTCAAAAACTATTCAGTGGCTGCATTTGGTATCCTGACCCCTTAAGTAGCATTTTCCCAAGGCCATATCAAAGTACTAAGTTCCTGATACTTCACTGGGCTTGGCTGATTGTGGCTAAAAGTAAAAGTGAGGTTAATGGATGTGCTTTTATTACCACAAACTATCTATCTCTTGATATCTACTTCATGTATAGTTTTAGTCTTACAGTTGTCCCTCTTTAATCTCTGAGTTTATGTTCCAAAGTGTGTTATTCATGATCAATCTTGATCTAAAAATCCAAATGAAATAATCTATAAGTTTTAAATAATTATTATATTATTCTGTTACAATTTCTGTACTATTATTAATTTTTTACTACACCTGACCTACAAGTCAAATTTTGGCATAGATGAGTGTGTATAAGAAAAAAAATATATATATATATACATATATATATATAAAATTCAGAGCTATAGGGAGCTTCAGGCATCCAAGGGACATCTTAAAACATAGGAGCTTCAGAAAAGGGAGGGTTACTGTATTAAATATGTCTTTCTTAAGTTCTTTCTGCTATTGAAGTTGATCATTTTGTCACAGGGTCGATTCAGATGCAGAGTGGCTGTGCAGCAGGACTTCTCTATACCTCCTGTTGGATTTGTCCTCCCTCCTGATCACAGCTACTGGTGTTGATATGAAGGCAATTTCCCCCCGTAATACTAAGGCATCAGACTAGAACCATGTACTGAATTATGTCTTTTGTTTATTTGGTTGGTTTGGTTTGGTTTTTCGGTATTGGGAATCAGATTCGGACACTTTGCTTGCAAAGTAGGCACTGGAAATACTGAGCTAAATCCCCAATCCTGTTTATCCTTTTTATTTTGAGACAGGTTTCTCTAATTTACCCAGGCTGGCCTTCAAATTGGAATCCTCCTGCCTCAGCCCCCCCCCCCCCAGTAGGGATAATAAACATGCTACCATTGGTGGCTCTGAAGGCAGATTTTAAAGGACACGTTCCTATAGAGCAATGCTACTTTGGGTTGAGCCAGGGGGATAAGATTTATATTTATTTGATCACTTTCACAAACCGCAGATGCTAACTTTCCTAATACCAAGTTGGATAGATTTATTTTGAATCACTTTCCTTTCCCCTCTGTTTTGAATGCTTCCCTCCTACTCAGCTCAATTGGATGAAGGATTTGACATTGCTTCAAGTCAGTATGTACCTACTGCTGAGAGTGAAAAATAAAATCAAGGGTAGGGATGTGGTTCAACAGTGGAGTACTTACCTAAAATGCATGAGATCCTGGGTTTAGTCCCCAATAGCTCAAAAATGAAATAAAGTAGGGTGGATATGAAAGGAAGGAGAAAAATATTGGACCCAAATCCCTTAAAATAAGGTAGATTTGCTATTATTGAACAGTGAGTTTCTTTCTGACTTGGTGTTCACAGTAACCTGACATTTGTGCTCACATTGTTTTATAGACTAAAGGAAAACATGTCAGGTCTTCCACAGAACCGTTGTTGCCAGGTACATTATTCCAATTCACTGATTCTTTATATAAATAAAGATAATAACCAACTACAGAAGGAGAGTCATACATGGATTTGAGTTTAGAAACCCTATCACAGTCTTTTTTATTGCTCGTACTGAACAACAAAAGCCCAGAGATGGTAAGTAATTTGCCATTCACCAGATTCCTGGTAGTAGTTTGTAAAAGCAAAAAGCCAATATCCCTTGGTAACAACTTCAGAAGCGCCTCTCATAAATGCATAAAGACCTGGTCCCATACCTGGTATGATTCTGCACTATAACTAGGGACACAGACTGTGATGTCACTCATGGAAGTAAGTTCCGAAGGAGTCAGAAAATGTAGAAGAGAAGTTTCTTCAAGACACTCCTTTTCTCACTGTGGGGCTGGACCTCTGTCACAGATTGTCTAATTGCCCTGGAGAAGAAAACTAGGACAATAATTTTTATAGCATATTTTTAATATTTTGTCAGATATTCGCTTTGTTTGGTCAGTGTGCAGACAAATTTAAATCTTTGCTACAGTGAATATAAGAGAGAACTTTGAGCCTGGTCCTTAAACTCAAGCTGCATGCCGGAATTAGGCAGGTGCAAAAAGCTGCTTATGATGGTAGCCAGATATATGACAAAACTAGGAGATCTATAGTGAACCAAAGGGCCAGTGTCCTGTCCCAGTAGGGCAGCTGCTTTTAAGCTGTAGCTCATTTTTGTCATGTGGAAAGTGTTCTTATGAAGTTGACCAGATATTTCAGCATTTTGAGGGAAGATGGAAGTCTGGATTATTAAGTTAAATCTCCTCATTTTAAATGTTGGCAATGCTTTTCTTCCACTTGCTCAAGCCAGAATCCTTGGAGTTGTCTTTACTCTTTTCTTTCAAAATCCACATCTAATTCTTCAGGAAATCCTATTGGCTCTATCTTCAGAATATATTCAGAACTTGACCACTTCTTATGAATCTTTATTACACTACTGTTGTCCAAACCATCACTGTCCTTCTCTAGGATTATTGCAGTAGACTCATAACTGGTCTCCCTGCTTGTATATTTTCTTCTAAGTCAGACAGACTTTATGGAATCTTAAGTCAGAGTATCAGAAGCCAATCATAAGTCCTCTGGTTATGATCCCCCAAAGTCTTTCTATTTCATTCAGTCAAGAAGCCAAGGTTTCCCCAATGTCACATGAGGTTTTCTGACTTAATCTCTTGCAGCCTCATTGGCCTCCTGTCTGTTCCTGACTGATCCAGCTTACTTTTTCCTTATAACTTTTGCTCTTGCTGTTCTCTCTTTCCTCATGTATCTCTATGACCCTTACATTACATTTAGTCCTTAATTCCAGTACCATCTTCTCAGTAAGGCCATCTTTGTACACTATATAAATTATACCCATCCGCACATGCATATCTTTCTCTGCTTTTTCTGTTTAGCATTTATCATGATCTGGTATATTTACAAAATTTTTCTTCTACATATGTCAGCATGTAAACTCTACAAGAGTAAGGATTTGGTATGACTTTGAGTATTTGTTCACTACTAAATACTAAGCATTTAAAAATAGGCCTCATACATATCAGTTACTCAATAAGCGTTTGGTAAGTGAATTTTCAAAAACAATTTTTAAACTTTGTCCCAAATATAAATTCTTTAATGAATTAGAACTCTTTAGTGGGTCAAACTCAGCCTATGCCCCATTGGCCTAAGGTTAAACAGAACAGCAGGTATTTTCCTAGCAACACCTTGAAGCTTGGGGTCAAACTTTACAAGTGCCGCATTATACCTGCCCTGCTCCATAAACCATAGAAGATTGCTTCCATTCCACTGCACCTATTGTGCCCAACTTCAACTCAGGTGGATGTCAGTGGTACTTATGACTTTGTGCCTCAACATATCAGTTACTCAAGCAGTTACTCATTATTTGACCAATGCATTGCTGCTTAGAGTCAGGAGAATGTTATGTGAATTCTTTCAGCCTCCTGACCGAATCTCCATATCTCCAAATGTAAAAAATATTTGAACAATTTCGCATGTTTTCTACAACAGAGTAGAGTGGAGTGAGAAGGAGAACAATTACAGAAAGGAAGTCTTGTGTAAAGACACTGTAGTTGAAAACCCTTGATACTTTGGAAGAGAACATGTAAAACTAAAGTGGAGAATGAGGAGAGAAAGGAATTTTGAAAGATACTAGAAAGATAAACAGGAGCAAGTCTTTTAAGCGATGGTAAAGAGTTGGAATATTTCTCAAGTAAACTGGGAAGCTGTTAGAGTATTTAAATATTGGAATAATGCAGTTGGATTTGTATTGATTTAATGTTACTTTAGCTATTCTGGGAACGTTGGGGGCCAGTAATAACAACAGCCAAGCAAAAGCATCTGACATTTATTGTGCACTAGTGCCAGACAGTGTACTAAATGCTTTATAGAGATTATTTTAATTCTCCCATCACTTCATCAAGTTATATATTATTTATAAGATAGGACAGTGTGACACACTAAAATTCAGTAATTGTGTAAAGTCCTAAGCTAACCTATATGACCCAACCCATTATTTTTCAGCTCTGCCCTTAGCAAATAGACTTTAATCCTTCCACTTTTCACCCAGTAATTGAGTCATTCAAGAAGAACCCTTAGAAGGCATTTATTGTATTCCAGGTAAGAAATGGCAGATGATTGAGCTTTCTCTTAAGATGGTTTTTTTTGTGTACTTCATTACAAGTACACTATTCTGTCCAGTGACTAGAGCAGTATTTACTCTACTCTAAAAAACAGACTTTAGCAAAGATTGAGGAAATAGATTTCACTGCTAATTATAGTGTGGTTAAATTTTTTTTAAATAATGTGCACTTAGGAGGCACCTGTTACATAGTTCTGCATTATATAATATAGAGGTAAAAGACAGTGATAGCCTGGATGTGTCACATGCCTGGAATACTGGTACTGGGAGGCTGAGATAGGAGGACTGCTGTGAGCTCCAGCCTGAGCTACATCAGAGACCCTGTCTCCAAAAAAGAAAAGAAAAAGAAGGTAGTAATGAAATATGATTTATTTCCAGTGGTGAAGTACTTATGGCAATTTATCCAATTAGAAAATAATCTCTAGATTCTTGTCAGTAATAATAACATAATGATAACTAAGAGTCAGTTATTTCTTCAAGAAGTAACTCTGAAAAGCCATCACACCAGTTAGAAGAGACTCCGAAATCATCACTGTAAACTTTACAGCATTGATTTTCTACTCTCTTTTTGCCAAAATTTAACATATAAATATATCCTCGTGATGTTTTGTAGTATGTCAGCTCATTATTAATAGTTATTTTAAGGCCAGGGATTTAACTCAGTGGTTCTGGTATCTGCCTGGCAAGCTTAAGGTCCTGAGTTTGATCCCTGGTGACTACATACCACAGTGCTGGGTGGGGTGGCCCACGCCTGTAATCTTAGCACTCAGGAGACAGAGGCAGGAGGATTGCCAAGAATTCGAGGCTAGTCTGGGCTACTTAGTGAGTTGAGGGCCAGTCTGAACTACAAAGCAAGACCCTGCCTTAAAAAAAAAAAAAAGTTATTTTAGTACCTAAATTCAACTTTGTTTTGTTTAAATTTTGTTTTTATTTGGCTGAAAAAGTATATTTTACCTTTAGAAGTAAAATATTAAAATTAATTTTAAATATCTGAAAAATAATTATTAGCTGAAACCCAACACCCATAATTTAAAGGAGAGGTTTACTGGGCTCACAGTTTGTAGAGGTTTCAGTCTATAGTTAACTGGCTCCAAAGCAGGACAGCCTGAGAAAAAGACACAGGAAAGAAACTAGTGCTCCCATCATGCTGGTAGTGAAACACGATGAAAGGTTTAGCTGAGAGAGAAATAAACTTCAGACCGTGGCCAAGGTAACCCAACTCTTCTGTATTCCCCTCCTAACAGCACATCCGCCATACCTTCGGCAGGTCCCACCTATGATCTCATGAGGTTTAGGGGGACATCTAGATATAAACCATAGCATTATTTTTATGGAAAATATGCTTTGTTTTAGTAACGTAGCACTGCTGACTTAGGTTATGATGGTTCCTCTTTGAACTAAGCTCCTACAGTTACATTCAGTCTTTTAAATTATATCCATTTCATCACATAAGTAAAATGCAAAATATTTATTGATTGTTCTGCTGTATTTGTACTCTTTGTAGAGTTCTCATCACATTAAAAGGTGTCTGTTTCTAAAAATATCTGTGTACACTTAGGTTGTATTAAATATACTTAACTAGAATGTGCAAAAGATAGAGATTTTCCCTGAGCTCAAAGTTTATTCCAGTCTCTGCTTGTAATCATTAAAAAAAAAAAGAATCTTTATTGAGCAGTTTAATGACATTTCATGGGAGCTAGAAGAAGACTTAGCTTAGTATATGACTATAGTAAATATTCTCCATGGTCATTCTCCAGCTTCAGAATTCTATAAGACAGACTGCCTTAGTAGTCTGTGGCTTAGCTTTTCACTAGGCTATTTTGTGACCAGAAAAAGAGATTTTCAGTGATAAAAACATTCAAGATATCATCAGTTGAAGCAAAATCAAATAATATGTATCTAGAAAATTGAGATAAAGATCAAGTGTTAAGATGACTTTGGAAAATCTTGGCAAATGTAACAGCAGCCCAGGTGGGACATAAGCAAGAGCGATAAGAAAAACTTAACTGTTGTTTGTCTTACAACTGCATTTCATTTCTGTAGCACCCAATTGAAAGTAGAGAAGTAGGGCCGGGGAGTTAGCTCAGTGGTTCCGGCGCCTGTCTCGCAAGCGCAAGGACCCGGGTTCGATTCCCCGGTAACCACATAACAATACTGGGTGTGGAGACCCACAGCCAGCAGCAACCAGCACCACATACCACAGTGCCGGGCGTGGTGGCTCACGCCTGTAATCCCAGCACTCGGGAGGCAGAGGCAGGAGGATTGTGATGTGAGTTTGAGGCTGAGCTGAGGGCCAGCCTGAACCACAAAGCGAGACCCTGTCTCCAAAAACCTAAAAAAAAAAAAAAAAAAAAGTAGAGAAGTAGAGAAATACAGAAGGTTACTTTAGTTATAGGTACTAAATTACTCCCTATTCCAAATTGGGATGTAAAAGAGCAGGGAGCCACTTTGACAGAAAAAACGCTGGGATTGAGAAAGTGCCAAAGACTGACTCTGAGTCATACAAGTAGAGTTAATGGTAGGGCTGAAAGTGGAATTTGGAACTTCAGTTTTCTAGTTCTACATAACATACTCTTTTGGAGCAGACTGTATAGATATTAGAGTTACACTAAAATGAAAGGAATTATGTTGGTGAGAAAGCGATATCCCTACCACAAAAGTGAATAAGTGAGCCAAGCTGGTTGCTAATGTTTGTGTTTTTCCCACAAAGTTCGTATTAAAAAGTCACTCCATATTGCATCAGTGTTGAGAGGTGGGGTCTTTTAAGAAATGACTTAAATTCTGACTGTTCTGCTCTCCTAAGATGATGAATGCTGTTGTGGAGTTTCTTGATAAAAGGTTGAATTTAGCATCCTTCCTTTCACATGCTCTCTCCCTCTTCTGTCTTCCATTCTGGGACATTCCATCAACAAGGACCTGACAGGTGCTGACAAATCTGTCAGTATTGGCCTTTCTACCCTGTTGAACCAAGATAAATAAATGTCTAATGTTTACAGATTACCCAGCATGTGGAACTTCATTGTAGTAATACAAAACTAAGCCAGTAGACAATGACTACGTGAAGTGTATATTGATTTTCCATGAAGAAAACTTACATTAACAGCTTTTCTAATTCTAGCTGTAATAATTTTAGATAATTTTAATCATCTTTACCCATAGTGGGGTAATTATTTTCTTTTCTACTTACATAAATTAGCATGCATTCTCATTCATGTGTGTCTTAACTACTCAGATCCTACTTTCCCACTCAGCACCTGTTCAGAATTTCTTGTAATGCAGTATAACCAAAAAAGTAAGCCAAGACTCCCAGCAATGATCCCAACTGGGAATGATGAGTGATCCCTTTACCCATAACTAATGTAACCTTCCATATTTGACCAGTATTCAATAATTGCTGATTCTCCTTCCATACAAGTCAATGTATAGTTAGCAAAGGGGAATTTATGTTAATAAAGTCAACCAGCTTCCCTTCTCAGGAGCAAAGACTTAGTATAGTGAAAGCTTTGGTCAGTTCATAACCCAATAAGGCATTGATGATTTATAAAGTAAACTTTTATTTACTGTGCAACTATATATAATATATATAATCATACCTTAGGATGAAAGCAAGTAGATTCACTTTATAATACAAAGCTTCATTAGAAATGTATCACTAGGGCTGGGGATTTAGCTCAGTGGTTCCAGTGCCTGTCTTGCAAGCACAAAGACCCAGGTTCGATCCCGGGTTAACCACATACCATACTGGGTGTGGAGACTCACGCCCAGCAGCAACCAGCCCCACATACCACAGTGCTGGGCGTGGTGGCTCACGCCTGTAATCCCAGCACTTGGGAGGCAGAGGCAGGAGGATTGCTGTGATGTGAGTTTGAGGCTGAGCTCAGGGCCAGCCTGAACTACAAAGCAAGATCCTGTCTCAAAAAAAAAAAAAAAAAAAAAGAAATATATCACTAGCTGATAATATCTATATAGATATAAGCATCTCTATTATTCTGTTTATTCAGAATATAAAATGATCCCTACTCATCGTTTCCTGTCCCTTTGCACAGCTTTTAGATCCTTTTTTTTTTCCTGCTATACTTCAGAAGACATTTTCTCAGACATCAGCATTTTTACACTATGTATTGAAATACCATACTTATAATTTCCAGAAATCTAGTGATTCAGCTTCATTTTCTTTAAGTAGACTGTCTAACTTATTACAGTAACAGACACATTACCATTAATTTTACCACATTACCATTACCTCAAAATAGTCCCCTCTTGTTTCAGATGCACTCATTTGCCCCTTGTTGAAATGTTCCCCTCCATAGATCCTGGATTTATTTGGAAGTAGGGTGAGGAGGGAGATGGTGACATGATTTCACATGTTATCATGGTGAATCAGTGAATGATTCCAGATCTCCTCTTTTCATTATGTTTCAAAAGGAAATTGAGAACCAAAAAGAAAGAAGCCATGATCTGGACAAGGATTTAAAATTACTCCGCATCAGTATAGAAACACATTAAAATCAGAGCTGAGACCCACACCTTGGCGTTTCTGTCGCTTCTGTTTTTTTGCTGTCCCCTTCCACCGCTCAGAAATAGCCCATATTTTCTCTCCAAGGCTAAGAATCTAGGACAGGAATGCAAAGAGAAAAAGCAGTGCATCTTATATATGTGTTCTCTTCATCTCTTCTAAGACAAAAACCTTCTATAACAGTGTCAACAACTTTCTCCATGGAGTCAGATAAGAAGTATTTTATTCTTTGCTAACCATATGGTCTGTACACCTAGTCAACTCTATCATTATAGCGACCATAAACAACATATAAATAAATGAGTATGGCTATCTTCCAATAAAATTTTATGTAGCAGCTCTTCAAATATATCATTGTGACAGCCATAGATAATGCATAAATGAGTGAGCATGCTGTGTTCCAATAAAATTTTATTTATGGACATGGAAACTTGAATTTAATTATTTTTTCACTGGATTTTTTTTCTATTTTAGTCATTTAAAAATATAATTCTTCCAGCCTATACAAAAACAAGTTGGAAAGCAGATTTGGCCTGGTGACCATAATTTACTAACCCTTGACCTAGGGGAATAAAAATGCAGTGTAGGGAAGGCTATATATAGGTGTTAAGTTGTGGAAAGCCAAAATATGATACCTGAAGTACAGATGATTTAAACATGGCAGAGAAAATTACCAACTGATATGCATATGCAGGGAGATTAGATGTTATGCTGACCCTTGGATTCTATTTTAGGGAATGTCAGTTGATAGACAAAATCCAGTTGATTAATTTGATTTACTCTCTTAAGATTTATGGAAGACAAGCCTTAGCTGGCCCTAGGGAAGAAAAGCAAAAGCAAGAAGAGGACATATAACTTAGAGTTGCCATGGATATGCAGAAACAAGAGGACTTATACCTTAGGAGTTACCATAAGGCCTGCAGAGCCAACAGAATATTTTGTTAAGAGTGGTAGCTGGTGGTTTTCATCATCAGTGAATCATTGTAAAGTCTGTTTATAGGAAGGAAGAGGTGGATAAATTTTTGAGCAAAACTACTTTATGATACTGTAAAGCTTTCACAGAAGATGTCTTTTGCTGTACTAAAAGAACAAAAAAGCCCTATTTTTATGACATAAAATCTACATGGATAAACTTTAAATTAAAAATAGCATGAATGGTTTACAGTTCCATACAGCTTCTGCTATTTTCTGAGTCAGCTCCAGTGTAATAGTCACATATATGGTAGTACAGCTCTTATAACAACAGAACTTTAGCATTATGACATTATGACACTAACTGGTAGAACATTAGCAGTCATGACACTAACGACAATGATAATTAACCATTTTGAGCAACTATCTGCTGCTATCTCAGTAGATAGGTTTTGTTGGCCATATATGTGATCTCAGTAGTAACTGCTCAACTCATTTATTATACTACTCCCTGCAGCTCTGCAAACTATGCCTTACTCTTCTCTGGAAGTTGATATTGAGGTTCAGTCACATAAGCACAAAACAGCAGTGCCAAATTGAAATCCATGGCTTTCTGACATGAAAATTTACATTGTTTCCACCATACCATTTCCACTGTTAAGAAATAGTGACCCAAAAAAGGGAAAAAAGCCATCCCCAACTATATTGTTGGATAGCTTTACTTTATAGCTGCTAATTTTAGTCTGTGTAGTCATTGTACAACACACTAATAGCATGATTTCAACCCCTTAAATAATCAAACCGTTTTGCCTACATCTGTGGTTTGTGTAACCATTCATGGCCTTCAGTTTCTAGGCAAGCTGTTGTCTTGAGCTATTCACTGTCTGAACTTGCCCTCAAAGAATTTGTCTTCCTCTTTTACCTCTTATCAAGTGGCAGCCAATGAAAAACCCACAAGCTCAGCAGCTGCAGCTCTGGAAAGTTTCCATTAAAGCCTCATTCCCAGATCCCTTTGAAAATCACTGTTTCTAGAGCTTGCTGTTATCTTCTTGCCTGTCATGACTAATGTTTGTGACATTGTAAAACTTTCACAATACACACAGTCTGGGAGAGCCAGATTCCTTCACTCGGACTCTGTGTTAAATGGCCTATACTGAGATATTTACAATCTCAACTACTCTCTCCTAAATTCTTTCTTGTAACCTGGAAAGCAGATATTAAGATGGGAGCTTTTTAAAAATTCAGAAAATTAGAAAGCTTAATGAATATCATAAAGGAACTCTTTGACAAACCAGAATTGAATTTTTAAACAACAACCAATTGATAATATCAGAGTATGACATGGCTTAGCATTACTCTTGTTTCTCTTAATTTTATTCCTTTGGTTCATTATTTTTAGTGGTCAGAGGTTAAGTATCTAACATACCTGTACCAAAGGAAATAATTTCATTGATCTAAATATGAAAACATGTGTGAAAGTGGCTTTTTTATGTATAACTCACTAGTACCAAAATCCAGGTTTTAGCCAGGCTTTTAAAAAAGTGAATCATGTTCTTAATCCAACTCTCTTTGAAACCACAACCAAACTCAGAGTATGGATATTTGATTGAAGGAATATGATTGCTATTATTCACCCTCCATGCTTTATTTTGCTTATATTAATGATACGTTAATATACTTAAAAAAAAAAAAAACCTGTATCATCATTGACTGAAATTGGCAAGACTGGATGTTGGTAACTACAGGCACAACAACCTATGAAGAGACAATTGTCTGATCTGTATGTAACACAGCATTGCCTTCTTCTAGGTGGTCTCAAAAATGTAGCCAGGAACCTGGGGTTGGGGGTTAGAAGACAAATATGTTCTAACCCTCCACTAATTATCTGGAGAAAATCTGAGCATAGGGGAGCAGTAGGAAGTTACTTGGTCTGTGTTTATTTACACTGCGCAGGCTGCAGAATGTTAGGATTCTTATACCCAGATGCAGTGGAAAGAATGCACTAGCATTTTCACACTGGCTTTAGTAAGGAATGTACCTTTTGAATCAACTGTGGGGAAAGGTAGTCATTTGGTTCCAATAAATTGCATAAGGTTTTTCTCTCACCTGCATAATAAAAGAAATTATTTGGGGCCTTAAATCCTCTGAATAGACTGCTTTTGGTCACTTAAGTATGTTTGCTTATCAGTGAAACTGAGCAGACACATATATTTAAAAATTTGACAAAAAATGTCTACTATTTAGGGTACAACAGTGAAGTCAGATTTAGGATAAGGAAACTCATAATTCAAAATAGACTCTCTTGAAATATTGTTGATTAAAATATTAGTGTCAGATTTCATAATGGAAAAGAAAAGCATGCTTTATCTTTTTAAAAAAGCCAAGATTATCTGTTAAGTATACAGCATCCAGAGAATGTACTCTCATCAATGAATACTGACTGTGTGGCGCGCGCATGCGTGCACACACACACACACACACACACACACACACACACACACACACACACTTTTTTTCTCCAGAAAAGCATATTAGTGTTTTGGATTTTTTTGTTTGTTTGCATTTTGAGACAGGCTTTCCTTATGTAGCTCAGGCTGGTCTTGAACTTGTGATGATTCTCCTACCTGTGCCTCCAAACTGCTGGGATTACAGGAGTGCACAACCATGCCCAGCAACATTGCAGTTCTGTACTCTCCTTATACTTTAAAAGTCTACATACCGTTTTATTTTTAAAGGGTTGACTTGATGTCATGAAAATATATTCAAAATTATTGTCTAAATTGTGTTCCAAGTTTATGCTTTCTTGTGTTACTACTGATTTTTGGTGAAAGCATAAACAGTTTCAAGTCCCTGAGTCAAAAAGTATTGAAAAAATTGAATTCCTAAATCAATAATCTTTGTATGAACTGGTTTTTGGCTTTTTTGGGTAAGTTATTTTAAATGAAGAGGAATGTCCTTTATACTGTATCCTGGTTCCTTGTAATCCAAACACCTTGATATTTCTTCATGCCACCAAACTCAAACAAATCCAGCCACAAAAGAGGCATAAACTTTTGTTATTCAGTTGAGTGAGTAGTTTTGAATGACCATTACATTTATTTTATCATGGAAAATTTCAAATATAAAAAAGGACACTTATTTGCCTATTACTAGCTATAGAAGTTATCGATTGATGGCTACCTATGTTACATCTATATTCTTTCCCCCACACTGACTTCTTTGGAAGCAAATTCCTGACATGTAATTACTATGAATTAGCTTGAAAGAATTTACTGACCAAATCTGGCAGAAGTTAAGAAGCAAAATAACTAATTCTAATAATGGAATTTAGCCCTCTGAATAAAATAAGAATCCAGTGATAATATGACAGATACTGTATGTATAAAAAGGAAAAGTTTTTCCTTGTAGAATGCCTACCAACAAACATAGAAGGACTGGTAGATTAGAAATTCACCACTTTGCACCCATCATAATTACATGATTTGGGAAAGAAGTATATAAAGTTTACCAAACTAGTAAAGAAAGATTAGTAAGTAATAGAATAGTGACATAGCTTAAAGAATCTCCACAAATTATACATTAATAATCATTTAAAAATAGCATACAGGTGCCAGGCATGGTGGCTCATGCCTGTAATCCCAGCACTCAGGAGACAGAGGCAGGAGGATTGCTGTGATATGAGTTTGAGGCTGAGCTCAGGGCCAGCCTGAACCACAAGGCAAGACCCTGTCTAAAATAAATAAATAAATAAATAAATAAATAAATAAATAAAATAAAAATAGCATACAGTATAGTAACTTATTTTTTAGTATTTGATTAGGAAATTTTGTTTTATTTTTTATTAAAAAATATTAGGGGCTGAGGATTTAGCTCAGTGATTCTGGCACCTGCCTTGCGAATGCAAGGTCCCAAATTCAATCCCAGCTTCCCCAAAAAATAAGCTTTGGAATAGAGAAGTCTGATAGTGACATCTTAAACAAATGACTCCCGTTACCATTACCAGTAAAAGAGCAAACAGATATCAGGCAGGTACTTCTTCATGTCATGACTTAGAAATGCACATCACTTCTTTGAAACGCCTCCTCCCAAAAATGTATGATTAACTTAATTTTATGGTAATATCAGACAATTCAAAAGTAAAGGTACTGCAAAAATGTCTGCAAACTAAAACAAAGAAAAACTGAGGAGTCATTTCATATTAAAGGAAACCAAAGAAACATGATATGTGTGTATACATGATCCTTTATTGGATCCTAAATTACAGAAAGAATATTCTGAGGATATTTGGTAAAATTTGAATGAACTGAATGGATTAAATACTGTGTCTCTATCAGTTTCTTCATTATGAATGTCAGTCCAGTTTCTGTTGCTATGACAGAATACATGATCCTGAGTAATTTATAAAGCAGTAAAGATGATTAAGTTCTCATTTCTAGAAGCCAAGAATCCAAAATCAGATGGCCTATCCTGTGAGGATCTTAATCTCTGGGTGCGTCATGATGTGGCAGAAAAGCAGAAAGGGAGTCAGACTATGGGAAAGAGCACGTGGGCGGCCTTGATTTATAACAGCCCACTTTCCATGGCGACTAATCCAGTTCCTCAAGGACTGCTGCAGTCCTGAGGGGAAGCATCAATGTCTCTTAACAAGCTAATTACCTCTGAAAGGTGCACTGGGGACCAATTTCCCAATAAGTGGATTCCTGGGGATAGTGTCAAACCTGTAAGCGATTGTCTCTTTGTAGGAAGTAAATGCTGATATATTTTAGAGGCAGAGTCATGATGTCTACAATTCACTCAAATGGTTTAGGAAAATAAATAATAATATGTGTATTTGTAGGGGGAAAATAAAACACAAAGGTGACAAAACTTTACAGATTAATGAATATGAATGAAGAGCAAGACAGAAATCATGGGCTATCCTTTTCTCTTAAATTTCAAGTTAAAAATGAAAAAAATTAAAGATTAGATCAAAACAAATATGCAGATGCATATCATAGTTGTTTGGCTTTACAGCTCAGCATATAGAAATCTGAAATGGCCTGAACCACAAAGCGAGACCCTGTCTCCAAAAACCTAAAAAAAAAAAAAGAAATCTGAAATGGTGTCCATGATACACTGAGAAACATAAGACTTTCCCTACAAAACAGCTATGGAATTCTTTTATTAATTTTCTTGGTAAAATTATAAAATGAATAAGTATATAATAAAGATAGAAACAGTTTCCTAGAGCCTCATGTGGATTGAGGCGTGCCTACTGTGTGTGTATGTCTGTGTCTGTGTGTGTGTGTCTGTGTTTGTGTGTGTCTCTGTGTGTGTGTCTGTTTGTCTGTGTGTGTCTGTGTGTGTGTGTCTGTGTGTGTGTGTTTGTGTGTCTGTCTGTGTGTGTCTGTGTGTCTGTGTGTGTCTCTATACTAACAGTTTCTCTGTCCTTGTTGCAGGCTTTGGAAAGTTTATTGGATAAAGCCATATATACCTGTGTATTAAGTGTTTTGGAAGGAAATGGTGATGATGATAACTTGCCCCACAGCACAGAATAAGATTTAATGAAGTGAAGCTGTACTCTGATTTCTTTTTCACAATTTCCTGAGTAATTTTTGCTGTTTGGCCACATGAAACCAGGTTTTAAGAGAAAACTTCCTTCCACTTAATTGGCTGTGAGTCTCTTGTCTTTTCCCTTTTGTATCTTGTCTTCTCATTAAAATATAACTTTTGAATAGGAATATGAATAAAGTTGAAGTAATGATTCCATTATTTTAAGCCTGTACCAAAAAAAACCCATTCTTTTATAAAGGAAAAAAAAAAAAAAACAACCCTTTTCTAATGACAAAGAAGAATAACATTTAATTATGTAAAAGCTGACTAGATAAACACTTGTTTTGCTTCTCCCTTTTTTCATTATTTTCTGTTCAGGAAAAATTGGAGTAGAAAGTGGGATATGACTTCCTATTAATTGTCTGACTTATTTTTTTAATTAACAGATTATTTGTAAGAGCAAAAGTTTTAAAATATAAATGCACTTTTATAGAAATGGGTTAAGTAAGTTGAGTATATCAATTTATGATATAAAGATGAATATTCTGGTCCAGGGATTTTGGTCAGTGGTACTGCACCTGCCTGACAAGCACAAGATCCCAAGTTAGATTCCTATTATGGGGGGCAATAATGTTCTTCTATATAGAAACTGTTTGATTAAACAGAATATATCCATTTATGAAATATTATGTTCTCTATAAACAAACTAGGTGGCTTTTTATGTACATAAGAAAGAACTCCAGGGGTGTTGTGCAGTACTAAGTGAACAATAGTGTGTATATCATATGCTTTGATCTGAATAAAATAAAGGGATAAAAATTAAATATATATATTTACCAGTATATGATTGAAATATCTTGAAGAGATACACACAAAATTGTTTGCCTAAGGAAACAGTAATTTTGCATCAGGTTATAGGTCCATTAATTTGAGCCTTAAGAGATGTTGAAAATCTCTTAAATTTAATAGTGAAAGTGACTTTCACCAATATTTTATTGTTATGTAAATTATTGTCTTAAGATAATAGTTCATGAAACACAGAGTTCCTCTCCCTTTGAATGAAATGCTGAAAGCATTATGCATCTTATTTTATTCCCTTACCATTATGAATCTTGTTTTATTCACTTACTGTAGTTTACTTATTACCTTGACCTCAAAAACTCATAGTTTTAATGTCTTTATCATGAGAGTTTAGCCTGTGACTCAGTGCAACACTAATCTGATATAAACATATGAAGCTGATTTCAATGAAGTTCTACTAAAATAGCAATTTGGTTCAATACACTCATGGGAAATAGAAGAATAAAATTTGCTTCAAATTAGTTAGCATAAAATGTAGTCTCTTTATAATATGTTGAACATAGGAAATCTCAGGAAAGGCAGAAATTAATCAAAACCTAAAAAGTCTGTAGCAATGCAGTAGAATCTAGGAAAGCATTTTCCTTGGAGCTAGTGTTTTTTTAATATCATTATGTACTGCAAACATGTACTAATAAAAATAAAGAAATAGATGATGTTTGACCTTAGCTGGATAAATACACATTAATTATATTAATTGCCGGCAAATCTAAAATAAAAAAGCATATTTTTATAAAATATTAGATGATAAATTTATCTAACAAATTTTTCTACAAATTTTGAATATTTTTCATACTCCATACTCCACCAATTTTTGTCTTAATCTATAAATAATTTTGATTTACTATCAGTTTAAAAATGAATGATATTTTTAAATTAATTTTATTGGTATGATTTAAATATAGATGCAGGACATATAATTCCAGCACGTAGGTTGAGACAGGAAGACTACCACAAGTTCGAGGCCAGCCTGGCTTACATAATGAGTTGAAGGCCACCCTGATCTACACAATGAAACCTATGTCAAAAAAATTTATTATATATATATATATATATATATATATATATATATGTGTGTGTGTGTGTGTGTGTGTGTGTATGTGTAATGAAATATATCAAATTATATATAATTAATTAATATATACTAGTTATCAAATATTATATATTAATTTATATATACATAATGATCACATTCATCAAAGGGAATCTGTACATTTACATGGTATATCTTGATTCCTCTTTCTTTCCCATTCCCCTCCCCTCCCTTCTGCCCCGTTCCTTACTTACAAAAGCTTCCTTTACATTTTTTTTCTTTTCTTTCCTAGTTTTTCTTCTTTTCCTTTCCTTTTTTACCCTCTGCTCTTGTCCCAGTTTCCTTTCTTTTGAACAGTTTCTTCCTGTTTCACAATATCTATTATATGTTTTGGTCCTTATTTACCTTTTCAGATTCTCACATCAGAAAGAATGTAATATTTGTACATACATATCCAATTCATTTCACATAAGGATATAGTTTTAAGGTATATCCATTTGGCTATAAATGTCTCTAGTTTATCTTTCTTTACTATTGAGTAGTGATCCACTGTATTTTTTAAAAAGTCTATTTTATCCATTCATTGATTGATGGACATTTAAGTTGTTTCCCCAGTTTAGCTGTAACTATCTGTCACTATATACATAGTTGGGCAGATACTATTACAGTATGATGCTTTTAATCATTTCCAGAAGATACCATAAGGGAAATAGTTAGTTCAGATGGGACCTCTAAACCAAACTTTTTGAGAAATCTCACTGATTTCCGTAGTGTTTTTACCAGTCTGAATTCTATGAGAAATTTAGATAAGATTTCTACCAGTTCTCTTCAGACTCTTTGATGACATAGAAAGGAAGGCAGTATTCCAAAATTCATGGTCTGGAAGCAACCATTACCCTCATACCAAAACCAGAGGAGGATCCAACGAGACAAGAATGCTGTAGGCTTTTCTCCCTAATGCACATAGATGCAAAAATCCTCAGTAAGATATGGAGAAAGAGAATGTAGCAGATCATGAAGAAGGTTATACACTATGACCAACTAGGATTCATCCCAGGGATATAGAGATGTTTCAACACATGCAAGTCAATATATGTAATACACCATGTCAACAGAACCAAAGATGAAAATCACATGATCAAAAGATTCAGAAAACACAGTTGACAAAATTCAGCACCCATTCATGGAGTTAGTATTTTAATGTACCACCATTACATTTCTAAGCCAAGATCTGAATACTTTCTTTAAATTAAATATAAATGGCACATGGTAATTTTTTTCCCTGAATGGTTCTCTGTAGTTAACAACTTCTCGATCCACCTATATTTTGTATTTAATAAATAGAATCACTCCAGTATATCTGAATATTCTTTTTTTTTTTTTCTTGCTCCTAACAAAGTCAGGAACCCATGATATTGTCTGCAACAGATAATTGTCTGTTATCACAAGAAAAAATTAAATAAAGAGAAATCTTCTTTGTGGCTTATTTGCATAGTCATGGTTCTCCCATTTAATGCTTAAAAAAAAAAAATCATTCATGGGCCGAGGAGTTAACTCAGTAGTTCCAGCACCTGTCTTCCAAGTGCAAGGGCCTGGGTTTGATCCCTGGTAACCATATACAACAGTGCCGGCTGTGGTGACTCACACCCACCAGCAATTAGTACCACATACCACAGTGTTGGATGTGGTGGCTCGCACCTGTAATCCCAGTACTTGGGAGGTGAGCGAGGAGGATTGCTGTGAGTTTAAGACTAAGTTCAGGACCAGCCTGAACTATAAAGCAAGACCTGTCTCAAAAAAAAAAAAAAATCATTCATTATACAAATAAACACAATTGACCTATCTTTGAAACAATATATTAAAGCTTTCTTCCCCTGAGAGTCATCTGTGTAGTTCTAATTAATGACACTCATTTTAATATGGAATTAGATATGGCAGTAGTTTGGGAGACAACTCAGCCTTAAGGAATATCTGTACATTGTTTTTTCAGCAGCCTGAATAACTAATGATTCATGCAGCCTCCTCTGCATCTGTTATTTCCCCTTCCCTTTTCAGCACAGCTAGGAAGATTAATAAAGTGTTTGTATGTTTGTATGTTTGCATTCTGACAGCCATGGGACCATCCAGGTTGACAGTAGACACACGAGCTAGTGTTGCTCCCACGAAACACCTCATTTGGACATCTTTTATAGGCTGAGTAGAATTCCCTATACCAAGGGGCTATATGGCATCATATCATAATAGATATGATGTTTTGAAAGGATGGTGCTAGGGCCACATGGAATTCTGCCTATCACAATCAAGTTGATATTTTCTCAGGTTGTAGGATCATTACGCTGCAGAGAGAAATTTTTTAAGGCTGTGTAGATGTCATTATACATTTGAAGAAATTCTTTGCCTTAGGGAAGGGAATATAATCTTATTTTAAAAAGTAAAACATTTTCATGACCAATTCATTTATTCCACTGTAAATTTTTGCCGAAGGATCTGTGCTAAAGCATATTTCTACTCCCAGATCCTAAGCTTCATTTACCAGTGTTGACTTTGTGTGACCTGCTACATTTTCCTTAGACAGTTGGATGTGCCAAAGTCTTATTTCAGCTCAGAGCTAAATGTAAGAAATCACTTCCTGACACCTTTCTTCTGCCTGCCCCACCCCAAATAACATTTTGAAGTGTGTTATGGGATCTACAAAATAGTCTGCCTATGTTCCAAGTTAATTTTGAGAGTGGTTTTTCATGGCTACGGTTTTTAGAACAGTGGAATTATGATAGAAACACTTATGACAGCCTACACTGTAACACATGAGCTGTTCTTGATGATAAATGTACCTTCATGTCTATAAAGCTGAATATTTACTTTCCAAATGATTTAGAATATCTTTATTTCTCTTTAGAGCAAGCTTTTTCTTTCTTCATCTCCAGGCTACTTTTTTGTAACCCTGCTATATCAGTGTTTTGTGGTGTTACAAAAAACAAAAAAATGAGGTCAAATTTTCCATTACATACCTCAATAGGAATGCCAGGGAATCTAGCCAATCTAAGGCTACAAAAAAAAAAAAAAGAAAGAAAGAAAGAAAGAAAAAAAAATTACTGGACAGATGATTCACTAATCAACAATTGTTTTACCAAGAAAACATAATTAATTATATGTGTTTGGTTTTGGAAAGGAGGCAGGATGGGTGCATATAACTTAGCTATGGGTCAAAAGGGAGAAAAGCTATTGATTTTTAATCTGCTGAAAATTGTTTAAACAGTCGTATTCAGAAGGAGGAGTAATTCACTCTGCCTTAATTTCTCTTATTTTTTTCTTTTAAAATAGAAGCACATCATATGCTGACTCTAACTATAATTTTACATAATAAAGGAACCAAAGAGGTAAAAAAAAATATTACATAAAGGAAAAAAATAGCCACTGAAATGATTTTTTAAAAAACCACAAATTCCCAACATTCCTCTGATAAACAGAATTATCTGTTTGCAGAACATAGGACTATTAATGTTATACTCAAAATAAAACTTTCTTAGAGTATCCTAATTTTTTTAAAAAAATAAACTGCCAGTAACAAATATAGTTGACTCCAGCCAGTAATAGATATGATGAATTGTGTTATCTAATGTTTCTTTAGCCAGCCAGTAAGCATCATATGCAATAAAGTGAGGAAATTTCAGAAAGCTGAAACACAAGATTCTTGTGAATCTTCTAACTCAAAGATATTAAGGTCCTATATCAGTTTACTACTAAGTGTACTTCATTTTAAGTATTTGGAAATTGGTAATTCATGTATGGTTCAAACACTAGTAGCCAGATTACCAAATTAGAACAATTCTACCCATGTTTGGTGATGCTAAGTTGACCAAAGATTTTTATTGCCTTTTATGGAGAAGATGAAGGAAAAATAAAGAACAAGACTATCTTTTTTTTTCTTTTGCCAAGTAGCTGATAACTCAATTGTTATTACCATTTCATCCACAGAAATGGATTGCAACATGAGAAATAAACTTTCCCTAGACCCTAATAATTGAATGTTTCTTGTGAAAAACTGAGATGGTTCAAAAAAAAAAAGGGGGGGAAAGAAATGGGCTGAAGGAGAGGAACTGAGCCAAAGTTCCCAGAGCTTGACAACTAGGGAAAATGTAACAAGTCTACATTCTTTGCAGAAAAATGTGAAATCTTACATTTAAGTGGCAAAAAACTTGACTGTGTGAATAGAGTAAGGAAAATAGGGGCCTCGTGTAACTTGAGCTGGTCAGACTTTTCTCGTATTGTTGCACCTCAGTGTGAGGATCCGTGACCCAACACTCAAGCAAGAATGTTTTTAGAAATATGATGGAAACAAGCTTCATGGGTCTCATACTGAAAATAATTACCCTAATCTTCACAGCTCAGAGAAGCTTTCTCCAGTAATTTCCAGCAGACAGTTCCTTACTCTGTTCCTTATCTGCCCTCCCACTCTCCACACACAAAAGGAAGGAAAAGAGAAATAATATACAGAAAACTGTGTCCAAGAAGTTTTCTTCTCTTTTGAGAAACTCTTATGTTTCCAAAATCTCTCTGCCTTTGTTCTTTTCAGCTGCACTAACTTTTTGTTTTCTTGGTTCCTACATTTCTTTTTGCTTAAGCTTATCAGAGGTCAACACACTCTAAGGTCTCCTTTCTCCTGTCCATACTCTTACATAACATTTCACTAGTCTCACAGGCCAGTAGATTTGTTCCATACTCTACGGGAGGCAGGTCCCTCACCTGTCTCACCATACTTCTTCCCAGTCACTGTTTCTTTCTACCATCTAATTTTAACCATCCATCTATTTGGTTAACTCTGAATATTCAAACTTTAGAAATGTACATCCCAAAAGTTGATCAATATATTTCATTTGTAAAGAACTCTTTCTGCTTTTGCTAGATTTTAAAAGGGAATGTGAATCAGGTATGGTAGCACATGCCTGTAATCCCAGCACTTGGGAGGCTGAAGGGGGAAGAAAGAAGTTCAAGGCCAACCCATGCTACATATTAAGACTCTGTCTCACAAATTTAAAAAGTAAATAAATGAGAATGTGCTTTAAGAATAAAACTTGCTGAGATATGTGTTCAAGTCCAAGCAAATGTTTTGCCTCATCTACTGTTAACAAGCACTGATGGAACATCTTCCATGTTCTAGGCACAATGGATATAATTATTTACACAATAGATGTGGTCTTTACCATGAAATTTACCCCAATGGCCAAAACAAAGAAATATTAATCCTTAAATGAGTATTTCAAATGTATTAACAAGAAGAAACACGAGGGTAACCTGAGGCAAAGAAGACTATTTTATGAATAATAGTTAAGGTGAGGCTCAAAGAATGGGTAAAGTTTAGGCAAACAGAGAAAATAAGCTTCAAAGGCTGAAAGACAGGTCCAAAGTTAGGAAGGAACTAGAGACAAAAGAAGATCTGAGAGATCATCTAGGCTAAAATTCTAGTGAATGAAAGGGAAGTGGAAGGAAAATAAGGCACTGAACTCAGATTGTATAGGACATTGTAGACATTAGCAAAAAATGTTGGTCTTTTTTCATAGCACTGTGTGGTCACCAAACATTTTAGGGGTTTTGTTTTTGTCTGTTTTGAGACAAGTTTCCCTGTGTTGCCTGTGTTTGGTTTTTAACTCATATGCTCAAGTGGTCTTGCTGTGAGGTCAGCCTCCTGAGTAGCTAGAGCATAAGTATGTACTACCACATAGACTGAAAGACCCTTTAATGAGGTAAAAACATGGCCATATCTGTGTTTAAATTACTCTGTTGTAGTTCATAACACAGCAGACTAGATAAGTACAAGAAGAATGAAAAGGCTAGTGTGATTTTTCAAATGAAAGGTAGAAGTGGTGCTCAGTGAAGAAATGGATGACTTAACAGAATTGAGAGGTACAGCTGGCCGTCCTTGGCTCTCTGAATTGTGGCATTACACAGTAGAAAAGCATTGCTGGTGAATTTCCATTTTCTGAGCATGAAGTACTATTTCCTGAGGTGAGAACTCAGGGAGGAGAACTCAGCCTGGGGTGGGAAGTGGAAGATGCCAACTTCAGTTTTGGACATGTTTGATCTGGGATGCTTGTGATTCATTCACATGGAGATGTTGTGCAGATAATTGTAAAAACAATAAAAAACAGATCTAGATCCCAGAAAATATATGTAGACTAGGAAGGTATCTATTGAGTATCAGCTTCTTGATGATATTGCAATCGGTCAGTGTGGATGAGATTGCCAAAGAAGAGAGCCTGACTCTACATGAGGGTTAAGGACACCTCTACATGTCACATCTATAACAAGGAACTATTGACATGTCTGTGCAGGGAATTTGAGAGGTGTGCAAACAGCACATAACCCAGTGTCACGCTCATAATAGATACTCAGTAAATGGTGACTGCTGTTGTCAGTGTGTGTAGTGAAGTCTCACAGCCTTGTTTTCTGGAGTAGTTGGCACAGGTTAATAGAGAAGAAGGTAGGGGAAATGAATGACTGCATGAAGGAACAAACATTCTGTAAGGATGTCTATAAAAATTGAGATAAAACATTAGTTTTTATTGTGCCGTTATTAGAAATTTTTTTCCCTACTTTTAATTTTCCATGCAGCTGTCGTCTAGCAAACAATCTCCTCTAACCCTCCCCCTGAAAAAAATATCAATGTTCTTTGTTTTCCTTAAATAGAGCAGTCGGATCTGGATCATTTGTGAGGCTGAAACAAGGTTCATCATCTTGGCGAGTTCTCTTTGCTGCTGCAGTGACTAATTGATTTGTTAAGAAATATCTAAATGTTCTTTCATAATAATATTTTTAGGAAAGCAAGGCGCTTACATTTCCAGACAGCAGCTTTGTTGTGAATGTAGGGAGACCACAGAGCTGTAACACATTGCACATGTGCAAGGCTATCTGGGCTTCTTGGCATTAGTAATGATGATAATGATCCCATTTGGTGGCAGCAGACCCTCCCTGCAGCTGGTGTCTCTTCTGCACAGGGATGAAGTCACGGTGGGGAGGGAAGGAGGAAGAGCTGGAGAGGATGAGAGAAGCTGTCATTTCTGCCTTCTTGGTAGAAAAATGGAAACATATTTGCCACATGCTTACTTTATTCATTAATTTTTTTAAGGAAAAAGAGTGGAGAGAGCGGGATAGTAAGTTACTGTAGCATGATGACAGCTTGGTTTTCTACCCCCAGCTATCAGTATTCACAGTAACAGGCCAATAGACTCTCTCAGGCCCCTAGTAACTCTATCTAATCTTTACAATACTTGAAACTGCTCAGAACAGGATATTCCAGCTCTTTAGCTCCGAGTCAGTACTTCAATGTTATGTAATATCCTAGTTCTAGCCAGCTCACTCCTTCTTGTGTCTCACATGTATCTAAAACAGAAGAGTAATGAATCTTTGTCCTCTGACAATGTAGTTAGAAATATTGAATCATTCATCATCTAGTTCTCAAAGACATCACTGAAAACAAATATCAGGTTTTTTGGAATTTACTAGTAATAGTTTATCCAACTGGTACATCATAGCTTTTTTATTTGTAGACCTTGTATACACAAATACTTGTACATCTAGGATCCCTTCTAGAGATTAAAGATTTTGTTGCAATTGGTTATTTGTGGGGAGAGGGATTAGGAAGAGCAGAGTGACTCTCGCATGACAGGAAAACATGTTGGCCTGGGCCCAGTCAGCCACTTGGCCATCTCTGCTCTCAGCAGTTGGATGGATTAACACTGAAGAATGAGGAATACTAATCCTACTAAAAATGCTCTCAAGACATTTCTGAGCCCTTCAGATGGAAGGCCAGGTCTGGTCACCCTTTGTATCCTCGGTGCCATGGCCAGGGCCTGATGTAGTGAATGTTTGGTGAGCAGGGAGTATATGAGGAACCTCGTCCTATCGTTTTCCTTAGTTCTAGTCTGTTGTTGATAACCAGAGCAAATGACCATGAGTAATTAGTGGCAGCAAAAAGCACTTCCTCTAAAATGTTGGATAAGAGGGTATGACTTAAATCATTATGATAGTGGACTCTGAACGGTACTCTTGGTTGATTTTTTGAGCCAAAAACATAAAGAATATTTTCCTGAACTTTTTAAGTACAAACCTTACCACTAGTTCTGTTAAACACTAAAATTTTTTAGCTTAATTTCCTTGTCAGTAAAATGAAAATAATAATACTTTCTCCCCACACTTCCTAGGAATGTTTTTAGGATTAAAATCCATTCAGAAAGAAAGCTATTGTTAAAGATTTCTTTTAAAATGCTATCTTTAGGGCTGTGGATTTAGCTCAGTGGTTCCAGTTCTTACCTTGCAAGTGCAAGGGCCTGGGCTCAATCCCTGGTAAAAACATACAAAAATGCCAGGCGTGGAGATTCATGCCCACCAGCAATCAGTACCACATACCACAGTGCTGGGTGTAGTGGCTCACGCCTGTAATCCCAGCACTCGGGAGGCAGAGGCAGGAGGATTGCTGTGAGTTCAAGGCTGAGCTCAGGGCCAGCCTGAACTACAAAAGTGAGACCTTGTCTCAAAAAAAAAAAAAAAAAAATTAAAATTGCTATCTGAACATTTTTAGAAGGAAAAAAGATCTTAAATTCCTTAAAAAATATGCTTGGAAAGTAAATTTATTGTCACCCTGTGTTGGCAGGGTGTTTGTTGTTAATCCCTCATTTATTTAAAAACTAGCCAGATGTGAGGTGTCAGATCTATAATCTCAATACTTGGGAGGCTGAGGTAGGACAATGGCCAAGAGCTCAAGACCAGCCTGAGCTGCATAGCAGGACTCTCTTAAAAACAACAATAATAATAACAATAAAAACTAATAACAATTCTCTCTTCCTTTCTGAACAACTTTTATGACTTAACTCCAAATTTTATGTGTTTAAGATATGAAGTATCAGATCTTCCTTTCAAAATGTCATTTTCATTCATAGCCTCTGAACACAGCTAGGTTTATAAAGCTACTGACTGAAATGATGAAGTGGTCACAGACAAAGCTCTCATTTTACCACGTGCAGATTTTTCCCTGTACCTCTAGGAGCAGTGATCCAGCTACAGGTGTCTGTTATCTATCAGTCAGTAGAGTTTTGTCTTTCTGGAAAGAAATTGTAGTAAAGACACAACACCTCAGCCACTTCTAGCTGTGATCTTCTTAAAGTCTTTTCGTCTCTTAGCTTCATCATCCTCATTTCTAAACCAAGAGAGTGTTCAGTGGCCGTGTTTCAGGACCTTTACTTCTCTCCACAAAAGGCATTTGAAAATAAGGAGAATCTTGTTGGTTGTCAGAATTAAAAGATGGAGAAAGACCGCTGACATTTAGGGGGAGAGGTAGATTTCAATTTTCTTTTTCTTTCCTTTGTCGTGGATGGGACCGATGGAGGAGTAGGGCCGGAGGCACTGACCCCATGGTCACTACGACTGAGCTCTATCTCGGGTCCTTTTTTAATTTCCAGATAGGTCTTGTTACGTTGTTCAGACTAGCCTCAAAAGCATGAGCCTCCTACCTCAGCTTCCTAAGTATCTGGGTGTAACGACCACCTCAGATCTACAGTTTCCTCAAGAGAGCAGAGCGAAGAATTGTGGCCCCCACAGTAGAGTTATAGCTTCCTAACCTTGGGTCATGCCTTTTGAGAATGAAAGGATCACTTTAATAAGGAACTCAGGCAAACTAGGATCTATAATTGCATCATCTTTCTACATGCTTGCCCTGTCCTGCCCACAAATAGATGCCAGGTTCTGTGGAACTACCCTCAGGGAAGGAGAGAGCCAGGACTAGACCGTGTATCTTCCATTGTCTCTATTTTACTGGGAAAATTAGTAGTGGGGTGAAGTTAGCTAACTTGTTCATCCTTTTAGTCCATAAACGCCCTCAATTCTCTCCTAACCCACCACATCTTAGCCATTTAGAGCATGAAAATATGGCAGCTGCCTTCAGGCTGAGGAATGGGAGGAAGAAAGACTAGAGCCAGCTCTTCCTGCTGCTGTAGCTAACCAGGAAAAGCTGCCAACAAAGAGAGCTTCTCCATTTCCGTCAGGGCCACCCTGAAGCCTTATGTGTGCATGCACAGTTATTGTGACACGTGGTATCATGGTCTGTGAGCACACTGTACATGGTGAGGGAGGTGCCTGATGAATCTTATGCCAGTTTTTTAGACATTTATTTAAAGAGGGAGAAAAAAAATCAAGAACGCTTCCACTCTATTGACACTTTCAAAGCTGAAAGTACTCAAGTCCAGATAGGCTTTATGTTTCTCAGCTTCTATACATGGACAAAGACTAGGATTTCAGAATTTGTTTTTAGCTCCAGATTTTTCCTCCTAGTTAAATGTACTTTTAGCATTTAAAATTATATTGTATTCTTTAAACAAGGTCTATTGTGGAGAATTGGCATGATGGTCTAGACTAATTGCTTAAATGTGGACTTGGACAATTGTTGAAAAGCACTTTTGTTTGTGTCATGGAATGAAAGTTGCCACATACACAATGGTCTATTTCTAAATGGGTTACATCTTAGAAGGAATAGAACATAGCAGAGAGATAGAACTTTATTTTTATGCAAAAATAAAATTGATATCTAAATTACACCAAACTACTGCTAATACTGATGTTCTGTCTGCCTTTCTTTCTTTCTTTCTTTCTTTCTTTTTGTGGTTGGTTCTCTGCCTTAAAGAAAATTTTTGACAAGTATGCATCATGGTGGCAAAGACTATATTCTTGTTTTATTTGTTATATCATTTCTTTTGAGATTCAAACACATTCACCAAAAAAATCATCAAGGCTATTATTTTCTACCTTTCCCTGATACCTTAGGGTTTCTAGAGCTTATCAAATTGAGGAAGGTTAAATTGAGAAGAGGGTTTTTTTTGTTTTTTTTGGTTTTGTTTTTTTTGTTTGTTTGTTTTGTTGTTTTTTTGGTTTTGTTTTTTTTTGGGGGGGGTTTGGTTTTTTGAGACAGGGTCTCACTTCGTGGTTAAGGCTGGCCCAGAGCTCAGCCTCAAACTCACATCACAGCAGATTCCTGCCTCTGCTTCCCGAGTGCTGGGATTACAGGTGTGAGCCACCATGCCTGGCACTGTGGTATGTGGTACTGGTTGCTGCTGGGCGTGAGTCTCCACACCCAGTATGATATGTGGTTACCAGGGATAGAACCCAGGTCCTTGAACTTGCAAGACAGGCACCAGAACCACTGAGCTATATCCCCGGCCCTGTAGGGGAGAATATAAAGTGCTTACATGTCATATTTTTAAGAGGGGGTCTTCTTTTCAGTATCCTCAATTCTAAAATATATGCAGGAGAGTAGAATAAAATCATTAGTTGAAGTAATGAAGGTGATTGGAATACAAAGTTGAAGATAATAATGGGATACCAAAATATGCAGTATTAGACCTCTATTGTTGTTAGAAGTAAATCACAAATTTAGCTCTAAACTTTATAGTAGCTTAAGTGAAAATGAGCATGATTTTTAATCATTCATTCTTACTTTGTGGAAAGATTTTATTAAGGATTTCATAAGACAATATTATGGAGAAAATGACTTTTTATTTTATTCACTCATCTAATTTTTTTGAGAAATTTCTGATATGTAGGAAACTTGCATTAACAGAACTTGGATACTAACTATCAAAAAATATATATCTTTTCAGATATGAAAAGATATCTGAAATGTTGTTTCAGATATGTGAAATGTTGTTTAAAAAAGTAAAATCTCTTAAAATTATTTTAAACATTTTTATGCCATGATGGAATGTTTACCTGTCTGTAATAAGATTCAGATTGAATCATAGATGTTTTCATGATTTTTCTTTTTAGAGAAGTCACTTAATTCCCCCCATTCTTTTTTTTTTTTTTTTTTTTTTCTGAGACAGAGTCTTGCTTTGTAGTTCAGGCTGGCCCTGAGCTCAGCCTCCAATCACATCACAGCAATCCTCCTGCCTCTGCCTCCCAAGTGCTGGGATTACAAACGTGAGTCACCATGCCCGGCACTGTGATATGTGGTACTGATTGCTGGTGGGCGTGAGTCTCCACACCCATTATTGTATGTGGTTACTGGGGAATCGAACACGGGTCCTTGAGTTTGCAAGACAGGCGCCGGAACCACTGAGCTAAATCCCTGGCCCATTCCCCCCATTCTTAACAAATTGTCACTCTGAGAAATGCATCTATGAGGCTCTGTTGGGAGAATACAAGTGACTCCTTGTGATAAAAGTTTTAGGGTCAGATTCTGATGCAAAGGCAATTCTATAAAACCTTCCACAAAATTTGTCATTTCCTTTTGTTTTATACAGTAAAATCTTTTGTAAACATCTACTCTCGGTAGAGAAAACACATAAATGATACTTTATTAGTATAAAGTTACTTTTTAAAAATCTTCATATGGATAATATTATTCTGAAGATCGTATATGTTATCCTTGAAACTCTTTTCAGTGAATCAGAACTTTAAGTAAATGATGGTTACCCTAATATCTTCATGTTTTCCACCTTCTTTGGTACCATGGTTTTTAAAAATTCACTGTGGTACTTCATATATCCAGGTGGTGGTGATTGTGGTAGTGTGGGGGGAGAGGGTAATATGCTGCTATAACTCAGTGTATTTTTTACTTACATTTTGAAATTTTATAAAAGCAAAGTAGAAGCCATCTACCTTTGATCAATCAGGTAAACCTGTTGAGATATACTGTACATGAGAATCCTTCTTCCTATGGCATGTAACAAAGTTATAAAAAAAAATTCATATGTTATCTTGTTTTTGGTATATGTAAGATCATAGAGTGCCTTATAGTTACTTCCCAAGGTTGGGTTTTTCTCCAAAAAAGAATTTAAGTCAGGCTGACATATGATAATTGAATTTTTTTTAATTTGTAAGGTCTAATTTCCCCTAAATAAAATGAAATTTAGTTTAACCCTTGGGAAATTCTGTGTATAATACCACTACAGGTATCCTGCTATACATTTGGTTACCAGTCACTATTTCCTTGCCTTAGTCATTTTTTAAAATTTTATTTATTTATTTATTTATTTATTTATTTATTTATTAGACAGGGTCTTGCTTTGTAGTTCAGACTGGTCCTCAGCTCAGCCTTGAACTCAGCAATCCTCCTGCCTCTGCCTCCCAAGTACTGGGATTATAGGCATGAGCCACCATGCCCAGCACTGTGGTTTGTGGTTCTGATTGCTGATAGTGTGAGTGTCCACACCCAGCTTGTTGTGTGTGGTTACCAGGGATCGAACGCCGGCCCTTGCACTTGCAAGGCAGGCACCGGAACCACTGTACTAAATCCCTGGGCCCTACCTTAGTCAACTTTATGCTTTCAAGTCAGAATATCAATCGTGTAACTTTTATAAAGAACAAAAATTTATTTCTTCCAGTGCTAAAGGCTAGAAAGTCTTAAGGTCAGAAAGCTATTATCTGGTAAGGGCCATCTTGCTGTGTCATCCCATAGCAAAGAGAGCAAAAAGAGAGACATTAGTCCATTCATGACAGCAGTCCTGTGATGTATTCACATCTTCGTTGGGCACATGCCTGTCAGTGCTATTGCACTGAAAATTAAAATTCCAACACACAGATGCTGAGGATACATTCAGAACAAAGCATGCTATTCTCTCCCAAACAAGGACGTTCATGTTTTACTGACAGTGTTTCCTGTGCTTCGTCTATTCTACTCTACATATTTGGCCATTTGAGGACATAACTGTAAGTCATTCTATAATTAACCACACAAATCTATATCTCACAAGTATCTCAAAAGGTCACATTTTCTTTTTTTTTTTTTTTTTTTTTAGGTTTTTGGAGACAGGGTCTCGCTTTGTGGTTCAGGCTGGCCCTGAGCTCAGCCTCAAACTCACATCACAATCCTCCTGCCTCTGCCTCCCGAGTGCTGGGATTACAGGCGTGAGCCACCACGCCCGGCACTGTGGTATGTGGTACTGGTTGCTGCTGGGTGTGGGTCTCCA